>JBBPKK010000229.1:0-37552 GCA_038089215.1 Tylopilus vinaceipallidus
CTCAATCAGGGGATACTGGTGCAGCTGTATTGATACATTTTATGGACTGGGGAGCATCACACTGTATCAATACAAGCTTGTCTACTGTTGTCCAATTGTATCAATACACCTGTCAGGGTGTGGTGGTGCAATGTCATGCTTGCAAGTTCCTATGGCCAAGCCACCTCCAAACTAGTACTTCAAGAGCCAGAAGGGCTGTCCCATTGGTTTACCCTATCTGGACTCATCATTGCTGTCATCCAGGGGCGGAGTCTTTGGCAGATCCAAGGTAAATGCCGTACACACATCCACTCCAGCACGGAAGCACTAGTTTATTCTCGTTTGTGCATACATGTGGACTTCAACCTGTCGAGCTGATAGGCCCACTGATCTTCCCATACACAATGGTGATCATCTTTCCTGATCGCTGGCTTGGCGCGCGAGCTAACCCATGCGCTCAGGGTCACGGTGAAATATCACTGGTGCACGCCGTAATTATGTATCAGCCGTGGACAAGCTCCCTTAGCGCTATAAATTCCTGGAATATTTAAGACAGACTTTATTTACTGGTTGTTCAAGTTTTTCCATTCTCCTTTGTTCTCCCGAGCCTCATAATGGTCCAAATCACTCCCCTCCTTAGAACCCTTCCAATCTTTTCTTCCAGTACGTGATGTTATTTTATGCTCCATGATACATCCCGACACAGTGGTCCCAGTCGCCAGCTCGGCCGCGTCGTCACCCAATGCGCTCGCTGTTCGCCAAGGCTTCCCCACCGGCGATCTTCCTACCGCTTGTCAGACACCTTGCGATGTCATCAACACTATGACCGTACGTCCGTTCCTTGTCTCCCTTTAAGCCATGACCTCATGCGCCAACGTCGTTCATGCATTGACGCCAGAACTGTGATGACGATCTCACCTGCATGTGCACCAATACGGTTGGGAGCGAGTTGCAGCAATGCATGAGCTGCATCGTCAACGCCGACCCTGCCGTCGAGAGTACAGCCCAACAGGCCATCTCTGAATGGAATACAGCTTGCGACGGCAACTTGTCTGTGGGTATTCCTGCACTTTTGGTGTTGGTATCGCGCCGTGGATGCACCTGCTCACACGTTTCTCAACGTTAGCTCAGCGGGGGCTCAGGCTCTGACAGTACGACGGGTGGTACTACTGGTGGCACGACTGGCGGTACTACTGGCGGTACGACGGGTGGCACCACAGGCGGCAGTACCCCCGTCGGCACCATCCCTCCGACCACGTCTGGTACCTCCTCTGGTGGCAGCTCCTCCAACCCGCTCGGCTCCTCCAAGCTCGGCGGCGCTGTCAGCCTCAAAGTGGGCGGCATCGCTGTGTGCATCGTCGCTGCGCTCGCTGGCGCTTACATCACTCTCTAAAATGAACAAAACATCGGTGCAACGGTGTCTTGGATTCGGGCGTCGTTTGCGTGGGTGCCTGCGTGTCATATTAGCAGCGCACTGCACGCGTTGTCTTACAAATTACAATACCCCTTTCACACGTACACACGTAGGTCTTTCCCCGAGGGGCAAAAGAACAAGGTTTGAGCCGGCGGGCTCTCGCAAGTTCGTTCGCACAAGTCTTTTTTCGTGCGGCCTGTGGGTCGTGTTCCCAAAGTACCCGCGTGAGCATTATGTGTTCAGCTCTACCCACCTTGGTCGACGACCCGTATTCAACTTGAACGTCGGTCCCGGCTTGGCACACCCTGTATGCATGCGCTTTGCTAAACGATGACATCACGTACATGTCGACTGAATGACAGCCCCGTTTGTGCTGCGTTTGTCCGCCTCCATTGGTCCAACCCTGAGCGGGTGGGGCCGTCGGCATCTACCGAGTTGAGTTTGCCCTCAGCGAAGACGCCGCCTCGAACGGGAGACACCTCAAACAAGGTCGGATTAGTAAGGTTAACATAGTGGGAAAAAACCCAACAACATATTGCGCCTAGACCCACCAGCATGTTTAGTGAACATAGTCAAATAAATATTTATATTGTGTAAGCAATATGTTATCTAAGTAGATTGTAGGACAAATTTTAAATATTTGTAAGCTACTTTTCTCGATCATGTTCACATGGATCAGTTCTATTTACAGATACAAACATTTACGTACCCTCTGTTCATAAAATGTTGTTGATAATTAGTCCAGATACAAATTTAAACTTTGTTTGACAATAAGATTCAAGAACAGCCAATCAGACCACAAATTTCCACATAATATTACTGATCCTATACTGCATTTGACTCTATCTCTTTTCTGAGTTCATATTCTTGCCCAAATTCAACAACTGATTAATATATGAACAAAAAACATGTTAATTATCAGACTCTGAATATGGTTATGTGGCATGCTAAGCATATGGTTAGACAAAAATGTAAGTAGCACAAATTTTAACACAAATTGAAAATAGTATTTGAATATGTATTCGCAATAAATCCATTAACCTAGGCGCAATATGTTATGTATTTGTTCTCGCTATGTTAACTCTCCCGATCCGACCGTGTTTGAGGTGAGAGGCCCTTGCAAGGCGCACGACGATGGGTGCGTGGGTCGTTGTCACAAGGGCAACTCGATGCCATCCGAATAGACTTGGGGCATGCACAACCCCGGTCGCCGTGCCCCTATGTCCGAGCCCCCCGAGTTTTGTGGGTGACAGCGGACTGAGACTGGTATATGCTTACTAGCATCCGACCCAGCGCATTATCAAGCTCCCCTCGACCATCGCTCGCGTCTCGCGGCCGGATGGACGCCACCGATCCACGACATGATTGCGGTAGGTAAGGCGTCGTCCACCAGATGCCGGATGTCAGTGGATGCCAAAAACGAGTCGGCATGCGCGTGTTCCCCTCGGGCGGCGGGCGCCGACGAATATTGAACGCCGTGATGCACATCGCGTCGGTGTGACCCTTGGTGTGTGTCGCAAATCAACATATCCATTCAGCGCGTCTGCACCTGCCTGTCGAGCGCAGACGCACCGTGTCCTTTCACACACGGAGCACATGCGCGCGTCCGACACGTGTGTACTAGGACCCGTCGGATCAGACGGAAGACGCGCCCCACATGGGAATGTCGTCGAAATACAATGGTCCTCACTAGTGCTTGCATCGCCATCTGCACACAGCCCACGGCTTGGAGTAACTTGACAACCCGGTCGTGCGTACCAAGACCTGTCTGCCAATGGGTGTCAGGATAAGTATTGTAAAGCCTACCTAGCACTAGAGAGCCCCTTTTTGGAATCAAGGGAGTAGTGGACAGTTCTACCGAAGAGCTGCAGACAGCCTTGCATTGGCAATAAAGATATTTCCGAAAGCTGTTTTGACACAATGGTTCTGAGAGTCATAAAGAGCAGAAAATTTACTCTCCTAGTATCCATAGTGCAACAGAACATCGGCTACTGATTAATGGTTAGCGTCTCTACAAAGCCCAGCTTGACTGAAGCAGGCTAAAATGCATTAGGTTCATCATAGCTACTACTTCAACTACTACCTGTAACGGCCGGACCGCCACGCGCAGCCGCTAAGCCAAAAGGCAGTTGATGCTGAGTGCTTAGCACCCAGTACCACAGGCGGTATATATATTAGATACTGGGATCTAAGTAACCCAGAGTGGTTACACTACCTGTCTTTTGGAGAGCTAATGCGGCGAGGTGTCTCAAATCGGCGTACATCGTGGAGACAAACAGAAATCAGCAGGCAAGAATGATACAGTTGCTATTACTACGTTGTAAAATATGAGGACAGCAAAGAAACATTAGAAAATAGCGCTACAGCATTTACATGCTACCGAGAAACCGACCCTGAGAAAGTATCAGCGTCGTGCAAACATTCGGCGACCGTGTGTGCGAACCTCCATTACCTCGTGAGCTACGATTATTCATTGTCAATCCACTGACAGTGGAGCTTGTGTTCAGTACGGAATTACGGAAGTCAATGTGGAAGTGATTGATTGCTTGTGGAGAACTTGGACTTGTCGCATCTGTTTGCTGTAAATCCCTCGAGGTGCTTGGGGTTTGAATGTTCTCGTCAACACCGAGCCCAGATACCTCTAATTGACTCAGTAAACTCTCTGTATCGGCAAGACTTAAGGCCTGATCCTCTGTTCGAGCACGTTAATTTCCACCAAATGACACTTCGTCGGACCCCTCACCATCGCTTAGCTGGCGAATGCGGGAACCGTCGAGGAAAGGATCAGATGCATGGGAGGCTATCGTATTAGTGGCATCAAGGATTGTCCGGATTGCATCATCGTTCAGCACGCCAGGGAGATCAATCGCGATGCCGCCGATGGTTGCGTCAGCCGATACCGTGTCTGAAACGTACGAGAATGTCAACATTAAATCTCAGCAGTTGAACGTCAACGATTCACTATTGACGGGATGTATTTCTGTACTTGGGACCGTTTGCACGGGCCCTTGTTGCTCCCTTTGCATTTTTTCCGAAGTTTCCTGGATGAGAGAATTGTTCGAAGAATGCTCAGACATTGAAGACTAGACAGATACCGACCTTGGTTTCAAGAAATAGAGCCAAAGCTGCAGCATGAAACATTCGGGCCGCACGGTAATTTAGGAAGGCTTTAAAAGGATTGAGAGTTTTTCTGTTGTTCAGTAATTTAGCTCTCTTCGCTGCTAAGCTACCAACGTACGGTGAGTTCCAGATAACGAACAAGGATCGAGGATCACTAACACCTCATACTGAATCCTTGTGTTAAAAATAAACTCATCATTGTTGGAGAGATCGATCCCCAACTGCTTGATCCTGGCCATTTCCTCCAGTGTTGAAGAGAGTAAAAGGCTGCCTTTGTTAACGTTGCTGCCAGGTCCGTTATGATAAGCAAGAGGGAAGACATGTTGGTCGTATTTAGCAGCTGCACCGAGATCAAGAGGGAGAATCACAGTGGTGCGCTCGGAAGACATTGTATTCAATGTCTAAAGGTCACGATAGGCCCAAGGCGGGGTGATACGTCGGGAGGAGAGACAGCTGGGAATAAAAAGAGTAAGGTTGATAAGAAAGGTAGTTGTCACTTAACTGGGGTTTTCTTGACAAGTACTTTTTCGAGGTTACGCAATTCCAGTGAGTCTGGGAAATGTGTAAAGGAATAGTTACGCAGCAGGAACTCAAAAGAGAATCTTAAGTCCTAATGCCATGGATTTATCAAGGAATGAAATATGTTTTAACCAGGTAGCTTTAGGATACCCTGGCCTCGGCTGCGAATGTCTGCGTCAGACTTGCATCCAAGGCCTCGCTGACCAACACACTCCGCGCATGCATCCGACCACGCAAAGCCCCGCGAATTTGAACGTGTGGGCGTATGTTTATGCTTGTTTAAGCAAACCTTGCCACGTGCCAGTAGTAGCCGGCATCCATGGTTGTCTTCTCGCACATGCCATGGCTCCAACAACGGCGCAGGCAGTGGATATGGATGCTCATCTTTCCCAGGCGGAGCTCGATGTTTGGGGTATGACTACCTATATCCGCCCAGAAGAGCTAGATCCCAGAGAGGTCTGGTGGCGTGACCGATACAAGCAACTAAATCTTCTTGGATATCGTCTGCGTCATAGATACTCTCCTGACTGGGTACCCTCGTGGACAACATCGAACAAGGACTGGGAAGTTTGTGAAGACGCGAGGAGACTACGGGTATGCATGCTTTTTTGCTGTAACACCAATTAATTATGTATCACAGTACGGCCAAGTTGTTGACGCAACTCGAATCTCGGATGGCGAAGTGGTTACCCTAAAACGTATCAACTGCGCAGAACATCCTTACGAAGTAGATATTGGATTGTATTTCTCCTCCAAGACTCTCGCACCGTTGCCCGAGAACCATTGCGTTCCTATCTACGACACCTTGAGTCTAGATGCTGACGAAAATGTTACTATCATGGTCATGCCTCTGCTCCGTCCATACAACAGCCCTCGTTTTGATACTGTTGGGGAGGCGGTGGAATGTTTTCGCCAATTGTTCGAGGTAACGGTGATCTCTTAATCATTTGTGAATCATTCATTAGATATTTTCTAGGGACTCCAATTTATGCACAAGCACCACGTTGCCCATCGGTGTGTAGAAAGAAAGGCCCACTTTTTTTTTCCCCCTGTACTGATGTCACACTATAGGGACTGCATGCACCGGAATCTCATGTTGGATCCTACCCGCCTCTACCCAGAATCATTTCATCCTGTTGACAATGACTTAAGAAGGGACTGCAGGGGTTTGGCAAAACACTTCACACGCACTCAGCAACCCCCGAAATACTATTTCATCGACTTTGGAATTTCTCGCCAGTATGACCCTACGAATGCTCACCCCCAGGAAATACCAATTTGGGGTGGCGACAAAGAGGTTCCTGAGTTTCAAAACTCGAATCAGCCCTGTGATCCGTTCCCTACTGACGTATTCTATATCGGAAACGTCATCAGGAAGGAATTCCTCCTGGTTGGTGATCCACTTCACGGATATGGCCTGCGCTCCTTAACTGACCTATCGGCCAGAGAAAACGTGGCTTTGAATTCATGAAACCATTGATTGCTGACATGATTCAGCCAGACCCGGCCAGCCGTCCTCGTATAGATGAAGTGGTCACTCGATTTGACGGTATACGTCAAAGGCTCAGCCATCGGAAACTACGCTCTCGAGTTGCGGACGTCGGTGAAGACTTCTTCGAACGGGTTGTCCGTACCACTTCCCACTGGAAACGTCGGATCGCATTTATCGCTAGGCGTGTTCCGGCCTTACCTAGCCTACCATCCTAAGGATTTCTCGTTTGGTGCGGTCAACAAGATGCCAGTGCACTAGTCCTCAGGGAGCCCATACCATTACATTATGCATTCCTGTGACAGCACACGTAGTAAGTATAATGAGTATCCAGCATGCAACCGTTGTGCACTCTACACCGCGTGAACAGTAGCCAGCGGATGGGAAAGATAGTGGACTTCAAGGTGAAGCTGGAACCTAACGACTTGCTCCCTGTAGCCTTGCAATGTCTCGATCCACTAAGTCAAAATGGACCTCGGTAGCGTACCAAGAAATTTGCTTGTGCTCGCCATGTTTCAAGTAATCACTATGACGGGTCCTCGGGTAGACTAGGTTTGGCCTATCCCAGTTCACGCATCACGATGAAATTGAATCAAAACCGGACAATAGTCATTGACCCCGTCCGATCCCTGAGTCACATCGCCCACGGTATGATCGAACTGTTGTGGAGCGTTTTTATAACACATTCTGGGGGTTGTGGTACTACTAACAAGACATGGACACGCGTACATGAGATGCATGGAACAGAAGAGAAGAAATGGAAAGCAAAATGGACAGCGTGAGGATGATATTAATATTACCGCCCGGACACGCGCAGCGCAACATACACCGACGTCAGTCAATCAAAAACGAGTACAGTGGGAGAATTATTAGGGGGGCAAACCATGCGTTCGAAAGAGATCATATAGGAGAGGAAACGTCCTTCAGGTGCTATACTAGAAACACAAACGAAGCGGATGATGGGTGGTAGGATATCGATGTGAGGGGTCTTAATAGCGAGTTTCATGAAAAAAAGAACCTGTCGGCGGGTATGTCAGGAAACGAATGAATTTCCTATGGGGCCATGAGCGCGGGTGGTCGCTGCAACAAATGGTGCTGTCTAGCCATCTGGGCACGCTCGCCAGCCAGTTTATTGATCGAGTTCAGCAGGTCGCCGCGTCGTAACGGTTCTATGTGAGGACACGAAAGGTCGTCAGGCCGTGAGGTCATAGCAAAAGGTACATACTCGTGATATGATCGTCCATGCCTGCCTGCAAGCATCGTTCACGGTCACCAATCACTGCAAGAAGAGGGCCCCTTAGTTTTAGATCGACGGCGAAGTAATACGGACGTACTAGCATGGGCAGTGAGTGCGACAATCGGTGTTCGCAAGAGACCCCTGTGCATCTCATAGGCCCGAATGAGTTCCGTCGCTTCCATGCCACCCATGAATGGCATCGACACGTCCATCTAATGCGCAAATGTGAACACCTTTGTGTCAATCCATCACGAGACTGCACACGCACGAGAATGATATCAAACGGCCGGGTTTGCTGGACTCTCGTCTTGAACGCGTCGACGGCCAAGCTACCGTTCTCGGCAATTTCGACGGAGTGCCCGTATTTCTCCAGGATCTTCACAGCTAATTTCTGGTTGACCATGTTGTCTTCGGCGAGGAGAATATCAAAGACGATGTCAGTTGGAGCAGCGACCGGTGAGACGGTATTCGATTCCAAGGCTGAAATTAAGGCGGACGCCAGATCTTGCGCCGTTACAGGGGTTGTCACCTGAGAGCTGATACTGTTGTCCAAGCACCACTTGACTGAAAAAAAAAAAAACGCTGGTTCAGACACTACGCAACAATTCGAATGTCGACTACACTCACGGTTGAGTCTGGGCATCGAGGGGGCCAACAAAACAATCGGTATGTACCGCAGGTGCTCATATTCTCTTATACTCTCAGTCTGCGCGACACGCGGTCAAAAAGGCATGAACGACGAGTCAGAAATGAACACAGCATACCATCGTAAGTGAATCCACGACGATGGTATCAAAGTGTGGACAGCGTTCCTTGTCCGCAATTTCGGAGACATCGTGGGTGTGATATGCCTTGAGACCAAGTTCTTGGATTCGATGAACGACACCGGTTGTATCACCAAGCGTGTCGACAAACATGATCGCACGCCTTTGGAACGGCTGCATCTTTTGCAACGTGTGCTCCATCGGGCTCTGGCTAATTTGGGAAGTGATCGTAAAGAAGAATTTGCTACCCTTCGCAACCTCACTCTCAACCCACATGTTACCTTGCATGAGGTTGACGAGGCGTTTCGAAATGGATAGACCTAGACCTGTTCCACCATATTCCTGTGAACCAAATTGACGGTGATTAAATTCATTGCGTCGGAAGCGAAGAAAAGAACACCACCACTTACGCGTGTCGTTGATCCATCTGCCTGACAGAAGGTATCGAAGATAAGGTTCAGCTTGTCTTTGGCAATACCGATGCCCGTATCGGTGACACAGAACTCTAGGGTAACACTCTGGTCGTCCAGTGCCAGAAGTCGCGTGCTGAGGGCGACGTGTCCTTTGCGGGTTACTTTGGATGGTGTAAACTTAATGGCGTTGCCAACGAGGTTCGTAATGACTTGGCGTAACCGGAGAGAATCACCAATCAACTGATCTGGGATGTCGGGGTCGACATCGTATGTGAGGTCCAGGTTGTTCTGCGACGCGCGGACGACCAAGGTTTTCAAAATTCCGAACACCGTTTGTCGAAGAGAATAAGAGACCGCTTCCATAGTCATGCGGCCAGCCTCGACTGCGATAGTATGTCAGTTAGAAAGCCACTGTCAGTAATAATGAACCCACTCTTTGAAATATCCAATATATCGTCGATGATTAATAATAGCGAGCGTGCCAATGAGTGGACTAACAGCAAGCTCTCCCGCTGCGATCTGTTCAGGTCCGAGTCTAGAGTCAGCTCGGTCATGCCAATGATACCGTTCATCGGGGTTCTTTGTTCCTGTCAGCACTCCACAAGCGGCGATCAGCAACGTGCATCATACCTGATTTCGTGTGACATATTAGCCAAGAACTCAGACTTGGACCTGTTTGCCAGCTCAGCAGCTTCTCTTGCGGCAGTGTTCTTCTGGATCGAGTCGCGCAAGTTAAACACCATCTGATTGATCTGTGTCTTCAAAGAATCCATCTCTCCGCTCGCCTCGACCGTGATGAACCGGGTAAAGTCGCCATCCATAGCTGCAGCAGAAATCTGTGCGAAGCCACGCACTTGCGTAGTCAAGTTTCCTGCCATAGTGTTGACGGACATGCTACACAGCAAGTGAACGATCAATAAGCACGACGAGGCTGTTCATAAGAAAGGCGTCAACGCACGTGATTTCTTGCCAGATACCCTGGACGTTGCCCACTTCGGCTTGGACCCCAAGTTTACCTTCCGTACCGACCTCGAAGGCGACCTTTTTGACCTCCTTAGCGAAGATGGCCAATTGGGCAATCATATCATTGATGGTGTTGACCAAGCTCAACATCTCTCCAGAGACCGAGACACCTGTAATTTGTTGGGTCAAGTCACCGCGAGCGACGGCGGTCTATCGAGGAAATTAGGTTGGCCTGCAGAACAAACCCCACAGTAACTCACTGTAGCGACGGCGATGGTTCGGACTTGCAAGGTCAACTACAACGCCCTCTGTGAGCGTGAGTGGAACCGAAAGCATCATACTACTTACGTTGGCAGCCATGACGTTGACATTGTCTGTGAGATCCTAGAACCATCTCTATTAGTAAACCTTCCCTTTTACCATCTCAACATCACGCTCACCTTCCACGTGCCACCGACGTTGGTCACTCGCGCTTGACCACCCAATTTGCCTTCCGTTCCGACTTCTCTTGCGACACGAGTGACTTCGTCGGCGAACAAACTTAAACTCTCCGTCATGCCGTTCACGGTTTCCTTCAACTCCTTGATCTCTCCGCGCACATCAACCTCGATCTTCCTTGTCAAGTCGCCGGCTGCGACGGCCTTGGTGACTTCAGCGATGGACCGCACTTGATTGGTCAAGTTCATGGCCATCAAGTTGACATTGTCCGTCAAGACCTGTCCAACGAGGCGAACGCATCAGTCAAGGTTCGGTAGGCCAGCGAAAACGATGAACCTTCCACATTCCCTGCACGTCAGGGACGTAGGCTTGACCTCCCAAAATACCTTCCGTTCCGACCTCCAAAGACACACGAGTAACCTCGTTCGCGAGGGTTGACAATTGGGCAACCATGGAATTAACGGTCATTTTCAAATCAAGCATCTCTCCCTGGACATCGACGTTGACAACCTTGGACAAATCACCCAGCGCCACAGCCTTGGTGACCTCCGAGATGGACCGTACTTGATCAGTCAAGTTGGTAGCCATTTTCTGTAAAGGAAAGGTGTTATCAAGCGATTTCGTCGATCAAGGCTGGCGGTATCCTCACGTTGACGTTGCGTGTCAAATCTGCCCACGTTCCTTGTACACCCTCGACGCGAGCCTGACCACCCAAGATACCTTGAGTTCCGACCTCCAACGCGACACGGGTGACTTCAGAGGCAAACGCGCTCAATTGGTCCACCATAGAGTTGACGGTGCCTTTCAACGTCGACATTTCACCCTCGACCTGAATCTCAATCTTTTGCGTCAAATCACCCTTGGCGACAGCAGTCGTGACCTTGGCGATGGATCGCACTTGATCGGTCAAACTCGAACACATGCGATTCACCTGGGAGCGGTTGAACATCGAATGATGTCGTACTGTCTCTCTGACTCACGTTCCGAACCAACTCAAACCAAACACCCTCAACGTCGGGGACGTGTGCCTGCCCACCCAACTTGCCTTGGGAACCGACCTCGAGCGTGACACGGGTGACCTCGGCAGCTAATGCCCGGAGCCGGATGACCATTCCGTTGACCGTGTTCTTCAAGTCCAAGATTTCGCCACGCGCATCGACATCAATCTGCTTGGACAAGTCGCCCAATGCGACGGCTTTGGTGACCTTGGCGATGCTCCGGACCTGGTTCGTCAAGTTGGCCGCTAACTTGTTGACGACGCCGGTCAACTCCCGCCATGTGCCTTCGACATCTAGAACGAGCGCCTGGCCACCCAATTTGCTAAAAAAGGAGAAGATCAAGAATGGAACGAAAAAGGTATGGTCGGCTAAGAACCCACCCTTCCGTCCCGACCTCCTGGCTGACACGCGTAACTTCCTTGGCGAACTGACCCAATTTGTCGACCTAGTCGGGAAATTCAGTGTCAATTGCCCATCTCGTTAATCGACGACGGGAAAAAAAAAATACCATTGTATTGATGACATCCTTGAGCTGGACCATGACAACACCCTGGACATGGACAGTGATCTTTTGTGACAAATCACCGCGCGCGACAGCGTTGCAGACACGTGCGACGTCCTGCACCTGTGCTTTGAGGAGACGGAGCTCCTCGACAGCACTCATGCCGCTCTCGAAGGCGGCGGCGGCGAGAGGGCCGGGTGGCACGACGAGGGGGGAGCCCGAGGGCGATCCGTCGAAGCTGCTGTTAATGCGGCTCATGGTCGTCGTATCTGTAATGATCTTGCCACAGGTCGGGCAGGACATGTGCTCGAGATGGGACGTCGAGGGTGCGGAGGTGGACGAGCTTGAGAAGGAGCGTTGCAGCTTAGCAGGGTCAAAGTTGTTGGGGATGTTGTCGAGTGAGAGTGACATGTTCTGAGCGCGGGAGCTGATCGGTCTAGCAGACGGAGCATGATCAACAGCAGGGACGCCCACCGTTGCGTCCTCTGCCAACATCTCGACATCGGTGGCAAGATCGGCCCTGTTGAGGGTAGTCATATCGGCCCTAGTTGAGAAGAAGCCGTTGCGGGCTGGGTTTGCGTGCTTTGTGATCATCGTGCTGGGCTGCATGGGGAGAACGGGAAGAGGGTCCTTCTGAGACGAGGAGGAGGAAGGCATGGGAGTGTCGCCTACACTGCGCCTTTTCTTCGTCTCTGGCCCGTTTGCCTGCCAGGACTCGGAGGCCTTTATGGATGCGACGGCGTCCTCTGCGGTGTACATTCTGCGCGCGACGGCGGCGAGGGAGCGGAGGATGGTGTCGGTCTGCCAGTCGCTCGGGCCGTCGTAGCGGGGGGGCGGCGTGGACATGGGACATAGCTCATACGTAGAGAGGAGCGCAATGAGATGGGACAAGAACGGGTCGTTGAGCCCGCCCGACATGGTGGTCGTAGTGGAACAAGGATGACACGCTAATTACACTCTCCGCTCCTCCTTTTGTCCGTCCACCCAGGCACACTTTATCTAAATGAACACGGGCAGCGTAGGGTTCAGTCCAATCCAGTCAATTCCCTCCACAAATTCCTTGTCATCGATCAAGAAGTCCTGCACTACCGTCAGCGCACCCAACACCCCGAGACCAGCCCGCTCACCAATGGACACTCGACCAGCGAACCCTTGACCTGGTCCAGGCGTTCCTTGACCCGCTGCAGTGGAACACCAGGCACGACGTGTCCCGTCTTCACCTTGGGCACGTAGTTCTGGACCCATATCACTTGATGCCCCACATCCATCACAGCGCACGACGCACCTCGTAAGCGGACCACGATCGGACCAGGTTCGTCGGCACGGGCCGGAACAGCTCGGTGAATATCTCCCTGTTCTTCCGCGCCGTGTTGTATAGCAGATCGAGTGTCTCATCCGCTAGCGGGTCCGCAACCACGGCATCTTCCGCCAAGTGTGTCTCGTCCGCGTTCGCCATCGGCGCGGGCCGCATGAACGAATCCGGGTGCTGAGTCGGGAACTGGGGCTGGATGAGACCCAGGTGCTCTGCAACCAACGCTCAGCTCTTGCTCACACCACGACAGCTAGCTCACCCCTGTACAGTTTACGTCTCAAGGTGGCCGCAAACCGTGCTGCCGCGTACGGATGCCCTTCCATCGTTGTGTGGATCATCTCCTCGTCTTCCACCACGAGCGCAATCTCCGAGTCGCCATCACCCTATACAATTCAATCAGCCCCAGACCCGCGACACAGGGCTTACACACTGACCCTTTGACTGCGGTCGTTAAAGTTGGCAGATCCCATCTAGCCCATTGATCTCATCAGTCCCATCACACACACGACGACGCTGGTACTCACGATGACCCGCCTGTCGTCCACAATCATGACCTTGCTGTGGATATACAACAGCTCCGAGACGTAACTGTCCCAACCCCTGAGCTTCCGTCCACCCACCACACGCACGGATCCACGCACCTGTTCAACTCCTCCTCCTCCGTCCCCAACCACGGCTCGTCCAACAACGACCGCCGCCCCTGCAACGCATGGTGCGATACCGAATCCATCACCCTCTCGTCCAACCGCAAATTCTGCGCCCCCGCCTCGAACCGCGCAATCACCTCGCGCGCTGCCTCGATCGACTCGGGTAGCGCCACCCGCTCCTTCTTGACGTTCTCTTCCGACACGGCGAACCCAGCCTTTCCTTCCTGCGGAATCTTGATGTACACCTCCCGAGGCGCGTCCTTGTCAGGAATGTCCCTCCCCACCCATTGCCGCGCAAGCGCAATCTGCGCTTCGTGAAACGTCACCCCGGAAGCCCGTTCCATCTGCGCAATCAGGGTCGCTGTCACATCTCTGGCATCAATACCATCCGATGTGTCACCGGAACAGACTCACACAGTGGGGCATTGATGCGGTCATACGAGCGCAAGTGGAAGAATCGGATATAGTCCGTCCTGACAAGCGGGTGACCATCAACTCCACCTGCCCGCGCGCGCCGGAAAGAAAAAATAGAAACACTCACGGCTCATACCCCGCCCTCCGAATCTCCTCGTAAATACTATGCCCACCCCGGTTGATGGTCCGGTATTGCGCCGCCATAATCGTCTTGAGCGACATCACATTCTTAATGTCGCCCGCGAATCCTGGAACCTCGGGGATCACGACGACGACCTGCATTTCATTAGCACACACGCATGCGACCCCCTGTCGCTGGGCGATTCTGGGCTGACCTTGAACTTCTTTCCAGCCCGGGCGGCCTCGAGGATCCGCTCCACCAGCGCCTTGGCAATCTGATTCTTGACCGGTCCTTCGGTTTGCGTGTTGGAGATGCTGGATATGGATGCCTCTCAGCTAAACGCGTCGCGATGCAGCCAGGACGTGACCCACAAGAACTGGTTCTCTAACAGCGGTGATTAATGCCGGGTAATCGCGCGCGTGTTGCGCCCATCGTCAATCAGACATGCGGGACCCAGGACGGAGGCACCACGGCACCTACCGATGTAGATGAAATGGTTGGCTTCCCGAATCAATTGAATGTCTAATCGCTCCCCAGCCGATCAGCCGCGACACGTCACCGACGTGACCACCAGGAAATACATACACGCGTTTTGGATGCTATGTTCCGTTAACACGCCATGACTCCAGTCCGACACGCTGCGAACAACCTGGACACGGCAGGTCCCGTGCGGCGGCGGTGGGTACGGCGGCTCGACCTTGTCCCCGTGATCGAGGTGGAAGCGCTGTCGAAACTTGCGCCCAATCTGGTGCCACTGTTCCCGGGACGGATGGCCTGCTCGGGAACACATCAGTGGCCCACCAGCGCGTGTGGGAGCGCATACGTACGTGCGACGGCCTCTGCCGGCGCCACCTGGACATTGTGCGGAAGCGCAAGCCAATCGAACCGCCTGTGATAGGGGTCAATAGGGTGAAACGAGTCCGCGTTTATCCAGTACGCACGGATCATCACGATACTGAAAACAGGCGAATGAGTCCGAGAGCCCACACAGGCACAATCCAACGAGACGCGTACCTTGCGACGCTTGATTTCATTCCAGCGCTCTATGAAGTGCTGGCAGATATCGAGCACAACGGAACCACAGATCGTCATGTGGACCTGACACGGCTCTTCAGCCCGTCCATATCTCCATTGAAACGACATCGACGCACGTCGTGCCACGGCATCCTCGCCGTCTCTAGAATCGACACCTGGTTGCTCACATAGTTGGCCACGTCCTGGAAGTCAAGCACGCGCGCATTATTGTAGTCCTGCCCCGGGAACAGCGTCCGCGCAAAGTCGGTCGGGTGCACGTCCACCAACGGGTGGCTGTGCGTGTCCCAGCGCCCGAAACAGAGGTCCAGCCCACCAACGCACGCGTGGTGGTTGTCCACCACGACGACCTGCACGCCCCACATCAGCGCGCCGCTTTCCATACAACTACTTACACCCACACCTTTTCGTGGTGGGACCAAAACTCGACCGTATCTGGGGAAACGTGCAACTTCGACACGTCAGCACATACGCGCTATGGAACACGACACACCCTTGCTCCCGATATGATCGGGGTGCCGCATGCACGCAATGTTGGGATGCAACGCCTCCAGCGCAGCCTCGTTGTCGACACCTCGTGGGTCAGCCCGCGTGCTTGCACGCCGATACGAAACACAACCTCACCTTGGTGTGCTTGGACTCCATCGTCATCGTCTGCGTTACTTCCTTGTACACGACCACGTAAATCTTGACGCCCTGCTCGGCCTTGCGCTGTAACAGCCTGTCGAGACGCCACTCTTCGTTCTGCGCTGGAGGTCGGCTATGAAGAACAGAGCCGCGGCCGACATCAGCGTGTGCTTGCCTAGACCTCTAGGCGCCCGCACCGAAGGTATACTTCTGGCGTGAGCCACCAATCCTATAACCCGCGCGACCCCGTCAGCGAGACGCCACATGCATCCTGCAGCCCTGCTCACCAAGATGAAGATCACCTCCCGCGCATTGTCCAATATCTCGGACACCGCCCACAAATAGTCTTGGCCATCAATGTGCCTGTCCATCGCCCCCGTGTGCTCAGCATCTCGCCGATCCACGTTCAGACACACAGAGTGACGCACCACTTGATCATGTTCTCCCCTCGCTGCCCCGCAAAACTCTCAAACCGATGGGTCGCATTGATCCGCGTCCGAATCTCGTCGTTGAGCTTCTCCTCGGCCGTATCGTGACGGCCTGGGCGTGATCGCACTCAGATCGCACCGGCGCATCCAGACATCACTCACGATCGGTATCCAACAGTCCTGTTGCACGATCAGCAACCCTCGTTCGATCGCGCCGAGATCACGCACCGACAATCTGGTCCACCGCCCGGTCGATCCCCTCGGGCAACCGCTCCGCATAGTCGAGGACCTTGTCAAGGAAATTCATCATGGAGGATGGACGTTCGAACGCAACAAAGACCCGTCACCCAGTCTCTACACTGGGCTTAATCAGTTATTTCCCCCGCCCGGGTTCTTCAAATGATACCCGGGCGCGGAGTTGAGGCAACAGGCACCTATTCTTATCACTGCCGCTTGTCACATGTCAGCCCGCCGTAGGCCCGTACCGTTCGTATTGTTACCGAGAAGCGGTCCCTTGGCAACCGTCCTTATCTCACTGGGCGCAGATATAGATGCCACATTCTCGTCAGCCCACAGGTCCTTAGTTAACACAAACGACATCAGTGACAAGAGACGACCTTGAACGGATCCGAGCCACCACCGTCCAGCCCGGCCAACACCGCCCGTCTCACCGCACCCAAATACTCTGCCAGCCGCCGCCCGTTGGGATGCAAAAAGTCGTCGTACAGCTTGTACCGCGAATCTGCCACGATGTTGACCAGTTCGAGTGCAACCTTGAGATTCCTATTACACCACGTCAGCGCCAAATTGCAACGCTATCTGGATAAACGTACCCGGGTAAATGCTCCCTCGAGCTACATAGCATGACGTGCAATCGCAAGATTAACTCCGGTATGTAAATCTGTCGGATGCGCAACATTTCACGATGTCTCCGATCTGCACGGCGGTATTAACGACCAAGACAATAGATCAGAAGCAAAACAAACCAGTAGGATTACTTGGCTCGGGTAACATCCAGTCGGACGTAAGCAGCTTCACGATGAACTCGTACGCTTGGTCGACCAGACCCTGGAGAAACCGAGATCAGTCGCGCCAACTACGTTGAGGGCATGGATGTACCTTGTAGTCCTTCAACCATGCTATTCGTGTATCCTTGTTCATCAACGACGCTTCCAAGGCTTGACATTCAACCACGCGGTCGAGCAGCCCCCACACGTTGAAAAATTGTCGGTAGTGGAGATATTCCGTCGCGCGATCTTCGGGCTCGTCGATGGACGCAAGTTCGTGCGGGAGCGTGTCCAACAACCCGTGCGCCAACGCGACACGGCCAGAACCTCGGGGTGGATGAGCGACAACCCAGGTTCGACAGGTGCGACGTACCCAGAAAATAACGTAATATCACCGTGGCTTGTTCGAGCGCAGTGTCATACGTGCTTTCCATAAAGGTGGTCCACTCTATGGAGCGGAGCAACAGCGTCTCCGCATCCGACGGTGGATTTTGCAACGCAATGATCGATGGGAGCGGACCTTTGGGCTGAGGCAGCAACTGGCGCATGGCGATGTCAGCACCGCTCGCAAAACCAGAATGACATCACCAACATCAAAGGCCCTTTCGATCGTGCGCTCAGCAGTCACAGTGGCAACCCGCTCTACGTCGAGGCCGTGTTCGCGTGCGCGCGTCAGTGCGAGCTTTCGCTCCTTGATATCTGCGGAAAGATCGAGCGAAGTGAGGAACAGAGCATAACGCTCCACAGCATTATCGCCCAATGCACCAGCATACATGGCGATGAGGTCTCGCTGACCAGCACGCTGGACACGAAACGGGTAAGTTTCGAATATCAGGTCATCTTTCGACAGGCACTGACCTCGAGGACCTGAAGATAGGCCTCCAAAATTACTTGAATGGCTAAATGTGGCACAGAAATGTCAATCATTTGTAGGAAGAGACACAAGTGGGCAAAGAATCGTGTCATGGTGGGGTATCTAGCAAACGAATGAATGGTGTTTCTCAATGGAAGAAGAATACACACTCTGATGATTCAGAATCGTAGATGCCGTCCCGTAAGCCGGCCGCAAACGTCTCCAGCAATGGATGTGTTCGGCCGAGGATGATTGCCAACTGAGAGACATGAAATGCGTTGTCGGCTGGAGGCCTGCCAGACAGTTGCTCAGCACGAGTACCAGGGATGAGCAAATACCTTACCCATCGTCGACATTGACTCCACTGAGCGTCTCCAGAGCCATGGTTGCTTCCTTCTCCCACTCCTCTTCTTCTTTTTCGTCTGTATCCTCCATAGATGTGGACGAGTCTTGGAGTGCTTCCAGTCCACCCTCCCAGTAGCCTCCTCCCAACTTGAGCATTTCCGATGTTTGTTTTTCTTCACACAGGATGCTGATCTGAGCCCATAAATGATCCTCCCACGTCCGACATGCCGACTTGAGAACGTTGAATGTTTGAGGGATCGGCGCGAGTGCTGCATACAACACACGCTCGGGATCGGGCAAATTGGGCTGTGGCGATATCAGACATGCTAGAGAGAGGCGAAGCAGTCGCGCACGTTCAGAGCAGCTTTGACGCACATCGATTTCCATAGTCGTCGGCGTCTGTTTCCTTGCCATCCCTCAGCATCCTCGTCGTCGTCGAATCCCTCTTCGCCCTGTGCATTGGCTTCGTCGCGCATGAGTACCCGCATGACCTTGGAGCCCCCTACGACTCACCGATCGCCCGCCACTGGAATAGCAACGACCCACGGATACTTGCCGCGCGCCACGGCTGGTGCGCCTTCCGGCACAGCTCCACCGCCTCGTCCAACCGCCCCGCGCGCACGAACGCATACAACGCCTGCGTGAGCGTTTTTTCAAAAGCCTAGTCCGCGTCAGTACACACCCCACACCCCATACCGCAGGCACGCACCGCGTCGTCGGCCGCCAGCGTCTTGCCGTCCCCGCGGTTCACCGCGTCCGGGTCAAACGCGCTCACGAGGCCCTCCCGCGCGCCCTGCCCCGTGCGCAGCGCCTGCATCACGCCGTGCTTTGAAAACTTCCAGTACCCCGTCGTCGCCTCGGGGTGGTGCGGCGGCAGCGCGGTCTCGTGGAGCCACTCGCGCACGATGACGAGCTCGGCGAGGAGCGGGGAGGCGTGCATGATTGCCTGCGCGAGCGTCAGCGTCGGCGTGAGCGGGTTCTCGGCGAGGAGGGTGCGGGGGTGGAGGTGGTGTGCCGGCTCGGTTTTGCGCGCGCTGGAACAGGGTCGGGACGGTGCGAGGGTGAGACAGACAGACGCACGCACGGCATGAGGGCTTGGAGGAGAGCCCAGGTGTTGGCTTCCATGCGCAAGGCCTCGAGTTCGACGCGCGACACGTCCGAGGTGGGGCTGCACTCCAGCTGGTCGATTCTGGCCGTCTTGAGCGACGGGCGTGGGGACGGGGACGGGGTGGGCTCACTGATCACGACATAGCTGTCTCAGCCTTGGTGCAAATCCGGAGACGGGATCGAGGAGGGCGGGGAGGTCGTCTTTGATAGCCTGGCCGAACGCGAGGACCTGCGCGCAGGACGCGAAGACGGATTCTGACATGGTTGGGTTTGAAACTCAGCAGAGCCTACACTATATACTACATAGATAAATAGGACGATAGTATCACAGTACATCAAAGCTTCATGGCTGGGGTGGACATCATGCACCCCAGTCTTCGTCCGGGTCCGTCTCCGGGATGACCGACAGCCGCTCAGGGAACCAGCCCGACGCCTCAAAGTCTATGCGCGATTCACCGTACGCGCCGGTGGACACCGGTATCCCCTCGCTCTCGAGCGCGCTCGTCTGTATGCGTCCAAGGCCGTCCCGGCGCGGAATGATGCCAGAGGTCGAGATCACGCGATGCCAGGGCAAGGGTGAGCAAGTTTGTCCCAGGAATTTGACGACTGTGAGGACACGTTGGCACCCGACGATGTCCAGCGGGAAGACAGAGCATACCTTCGCTGACCCGCCTGGCCTTGGTTGGCTCTCCAAGGAGCTTGGCGATATGTCCACAACTCGTAACCTTGCGCGGAGGGATCATCGCAACGACATTGCAAACCTGTGAACTCGTCCGCAAATGATGGAGCAGACGGGAGATATGCATCCTCACCGAGGCGTTGAACTGGACGGCATCCATTGCGACAGGGGAAGATGGGGGTTGCTCAGCTACTGCGGGAACTCGCCGTATATATGGGAATAAACTTATGGCACCCCTGTCGTCATCGGAAGTAAAGGCTGGGTCTGTCAACCAGTCGGGGCTGAAGTCCGCCTGATGGACGTCTAACGTAGACACAAAACTACACACGAAGGCCGGGGTACGCCTTCCGACATGCGCTTGTGCAGATTGCGATGCGGCGGAACCTCGGTCTTTGCTCGGGGTGAGCAATCACTGCAGTGTACCTTGGGTCATCTTAGTGGTCCAGCTGCAGAATCAATGACTCAGAATTGTGACAAGGCTCATCCGTCTCAGATGCTGATGATCAAGCGACGACGAGGCTGTTCCAACTCGGATACCCCAACTTCCCACACCCAAAGTACGTACCAAGTAAACTCCCCAGTCCCGACACACTGGCTGGTATCGAGCCCCAGTAGAGGTACACTAGCCGCAGTCACTCCTTGACGCGCCCCCGCCGTGCCTCTGCGCACAGACGATATGGCAACGAGCCGTTCCACCGCAGTCGCGATGGCTCCGTCGTGCAGCACGCGGGCCTAGCCAGCTCCCTATCCAGTAAGACGCATCGTATTACGCCCACGCGTATCTGGTTGACATGCTCGCGCAACGCGTTGCGAGTCAGGGCATGATAGGTAACTCGGCCCCGCGTCGTTCAGCACGTACGTTCGCCGTAGCGGTGTGAATGGGCACAATTGTATACTTGCTAAAACAAGCGCAAACCACGCTGCAGATGCATTCCAGGGGGTAATCGATACGGCACTTTGTTTGCCTCCAACGGTCCAGGCGAGGTGGGCAAGCGATCCTGAAACAAAGATCACCCTGATGATTCCGACGGCATACTTAAGGGGTCGCGACGATCCGCCCCCTCCACACCACACTCGCCTTCCCCTCAAAATTGCCTGACATGGTCTTCCAGTGGCTCCAGATCTTCCAATCACCCACAGCGGAGAAATCGCCCGCGCCAGCACCGAACATCGTCCCCCAGTCCGTCAACTGGTTCCCCAACCGTGACTGCAACTACAAGTGTCACTTTTGCTTCCACACCGCCACCAACAGCGACATCCTCGACCTCGACGATGCCAAACGCGCTCTCCGCCTGCTCGCCGCCGCTGGCATGAAGAAGCTCAACATCAGCGGCGGCGAGCCCTTCCTCCACCCCAAGTACATCGGGGAGGTCTTTCGGTTTTGCAAAGAAGAGCTCCAGCTCGAGTCGTGCTCCATTGTCAACAACGGCTCGCGCGTGACCGAGCGGTGGCTCGATACCTACGGCCGATACCTCGACGTCATGGCCATCTCCTGCGACTCGTTCGACCCCGAGACGAACTTGAAGCAGGGGAGGGCCGAAAACGGCACCGCGCCGACACACGTCAACACGGTCTTCAAGGTAGCACAATGGGTAAAAGACAGGGGCATCATCTTGAAGATCAACACGGTCGTGACGATGCGAGTGTTCTCCTTCCGTGCCCTCCGGCGACACCGACCCTGATCACACGCCATTAGCCACAACTGGGAGGAGGACATGAACGACCAGATCCACGAGCTCGGTCCTGTCCGCTGGAAGGTGCGCCGCGCGTTTGCGCCGACGATCCATGGCTACAGCCACACGCGCAAATAGGTCTTTCAAGTATTGCTCCTCGACTCGGAAAACACGGGCCCGGAGACCAACTCCCTTCGCGACGCCCGCCACTTGACGATCACACACGATCAATACACAGCCTTCCTCGACAGACACCAGAGACTGAAGGACAAGGGCGTGCTCGTCCCCGAGGACAACGACGCCATGAAGGACTCGTACTTGCTCCTCGACGAGCGGATGTGGTGCGCTGCCCGTCCTTGTCGTGCATGCGCCCTAGCGCTGAGACGACGATCGCCTACGCCAGTTTCCTCGATTGTAGCGACGGCGGAAAGAAGCCGGGCAGATCAATCTTGGACGTCAGCGTGGAGACGGCCCTGCTCGACTCGGGGTTCGACGAAAAGACGTTTTTGGCACGCGGTGGGATATTTCCGTGGACGAAACAGCCTGACAATGCCTCGTTAGAGTGGTGA
Organism: Tylopilus vinaceipallidus; assembly: GCA_038089215.1. Classification (NCBI taxonomy): domain Eukaryota; kingdom Fungi; phylum Basidiomycota; class Agaricomycetes; order Boletales; family Boletaceae; genus Tylopilus; species Tylopilus vinaceipallidus. The sequence goes on from JBBPKK010000229.1 coordinate 22,651, forward strand.
TAGGGCGTGGGCAATCGGATGGAGTAGTACCGCAGTGCATCATCGGAAGATGTATCCCATCACAATCTTGATGGTGTTCTTCTAAAGTATCACGGGATTTTATGGGTTGACGTTTTGTTCAACAATCATCCCCTGAGTTTGAGTCATCTCCGCCCACGTATCACAGGGAGATGAAGACCTGGTTGGTAGGAGGAGAGTCCCATCGAAAACAGGGCAGGTCCAACAACAGGTAACGTCCTTGGACTCAAGAGACGCGCCCTGTTGCTGGACGCACCTTATTTCCCGATGAACTCTCCATCTTCTCTTTGTCGCGCTTGCAGCCGCAGACTGTCATCCGAGTCACGCATTTGCAAAGGACCCACCTCGATTCTCTCAGCGCGCTCTAGTCATCTCTCCAAACACCTGGCGCCGCTCGTCGACGGGGGGGACAGGACTGAGTGGTAGTCGAATGTCCTGTCAAGGTTAGCAAGCACGTCACTCATCGTCTTGTGACTGCCGGCGTCGAAGGCGTTTCATGTCATCCATCGCACATGATCGTCGTCGACGTCGCCATCACACATCTTCTTGCGCTGTCTGGCAGGCTACTTCGGACGGCACACAGAGTGCAATGGTAAAGAACTCGCCTCAGCCTTGATCGCGCCCCGCTTGGCTTTTCAAACAGAGCGCACATTCCCTCCGACGCGCCTCGCTCCCAGTGCAAATACTCACGCTCACATCCACCTCCTGCGGGTCCCAACGTCTGCATTAGCAAAGGACGCACCTCGACACTTTCGGCGTCCTCCGGTGAACTCTCCAACCCCTTCTAGGGGTCTATAAACCAGTCAGCGCATCACAACGCGAGAAAACGAGAAAACACACCATCACACACCAGGTGCGCCCCGTCTCTACCCCCACACGTGCACAAGTGTGGCGCCGCTCAACGACCCGCAACCAACCATGATCAAATGCCCTGCAGAGTTAGCAAACAGTTCTCGTCTCGTCTCGGGGTCGGCGTCAGAGATTTTTCCACACCATCCATCACACCGTCGTCATCTACGTCGCCATCACATGCCTTGGTTGCTCCAGGTTTCCCTGCGATGGACATCAGGTGTTCAGCAGCGATCCACAACGAGCAACTCGCCCTGAAGATGCTCCCCGCACCCCGTTTGGCCCCCAAAACGGAGCGTGCCTCCCTCCCACTGCCCTCTTGTCTTGTGCCTTCTGACGCTGAGCCCCCCGGTCCGAGTCACTTGGGAAGGTATGACAGACACCTTACGGCAGTCAGCGTGCGTAACGTGGGGGGACAACGGAGATACACGAAGCCGGTCTGACCCCCTACACGAGGAGACGGTATCGAACCGCGATTGAAAAGCCTTGTGATCACTGTCCATGAATGAGTGTCGGCGCCCGCGTGGCAAAGTAGTCCCTGTGGGTCGTCACCCCTATCGCCTATGAGGTCAGTGTCCAGACACTGTGTGTCGCAGCAGCGTCCCAGGAGAGAAAAGTCCTCGCCACAACCGGCGGGCAGACAAGAGAGGAGGAAGAGAAGAAGCTGGTGCATGCAGGAGTATTTGGTTTGAGCTTAAATACCAATGCAATGCTGTGGCTGAGCGTCAGTCGCTCTGCAGCACCTTGTTTATGACGTCAGTTTAACGTCGCGCGTCATATACCACATGGACAAAAAACACCTGTCTCTTTGACGATGCAGAAGAATGTACGGTGTGACTGCTCACTACAGCTTGTTGACAGCCTCGTCTACAGCATGTCATGAGCGTGCGGATGCTGAGAGTCCCGGATGCCATGCAGAAGAGTCGTAGAATAGCCTTTGGCTCATGCGCAAAATGAATAGCTAGATACATCGGACATCACGTCTGTCTGGTACGGGCGATCATGACCACATCCGACGTATCTCGACCTAATGCAACATTGTAGTATAGGATACCGAGAGAAAAACCTACAACTGTGGCGACTGGCGGCGCTTGGGTTTAGTTGAATGCCTGAGAACTTCAAGAATCGTTGGACTCGCTGCCAGCTCCTTAGCAACTTGCCCGTTACCAGTGTCGGAAAAATCTAACCCCCAATTGTAACGCCGGCTTCTTACGCCGTTGTTAGTTCATTGAAATGAATAACGTAATCATTGACGTAAGACAAGTCCATGGTAATGAACCTCCCAATGCGAAAAATATGTCGTGGTGTGGCCGAGAGGAGACTACCACACCTTATCACGCTTGCTATATCAAGTTGACATACAGATCTGCTAAAAAATTATGAATCGATACCAACTTGCGGTGTCGGTCGTGGATAGTAATGGCATTATAATGAAATCGCCTACCGTTACAACGCATTTTGATGGGCCTTGGGAAAATGACCATTAAAATGCATTGCAATCGGCATGCGCCGAATATTTTTCCGATGCCAAATCTAGTGGCGACTGATTCGGGAATGGCCAAGGATACCACGGGCTTTTCCGGCTTCTGACCAAGCTTTGGACACCGCCGTGCACCTCCTGTTGTGCAACTTACTACTAGTCCAGCCACATCGAAACACTTCTCGGTGCACCGTGGTACTCACACGTACGCCGTCCTGATTTCAAATCTAACGTTGCTCCGCGCCTAACGAGGCAAAGTGCATAACATGTCTTCTCGTTCCGCAATTTTGAACGTTATTTGATCACCACTAACTCCTAGTGTCCAGCCAAACCTTGGCTTCGGGGTGTGCTTACATTTAGGGTTCCAAAGCACTCATTGGCGCCGGGTCAGCTCGTCGTACCTTGTACGTCCCTTCCGGTACAGCAAACGACGAGTGCATTGCAATTGGCCATAATACATAGGGCCACAACTCACTCATTCAATGGGCGTGTTTGGTTACAAGATCCTTGCTAACCATGCATGTTTCTTTTAATGCGTGGCTTGTGGGCTATTTGCATTATGGCCGACTATACTGTATAGTACATGTTATAGTGATTCCGTTCTCACCAGTGGCCCCAAGGGGGAAATGCCACGAACCCCCACTGAAATCGGGGAAGCTTTTTGACGTCATACGACAATGATAGTTAAGTCCTTCGGGGGTGCACAAAGAATACAATACAAATTGTGCATTGGGTGGGTCCAAACGCTCCGTTGTTGTTTTGAATTCATTCGACACAATGTAACCGCCTGAAAAGGGTGTGTAATACTGCCTTCCTTACAGTGCCACTTCCCACAGCGATCGCCCACAGCGTCTAATTCTTATGGGTCCCCATGGTACACCGTTCACCGGCGCCACAGGCTCCTGCAAAACTTTTTCAGACCAACCCTATAAAGTCGAGATCCAGAGCGTCTCATTCTCCTATCTTCATTTCCCTCGCACCTCCGACCTACAACCATCTGTCCTGACATGAAATTCCTTTGGCTTGATGTATCTATTCCCTTCTTCGACACAGCGCCTCAAAAGGTCCCCGTATCTGTGAATTGGTTCCCAAACAGACGTTGCAATTACGAGTGTCATTTCTGCTTCCACACCAACAAAAACGAGTTCATTCTCCCCCTCGAGGATGCCAAACGGGGACTTCGTTTGCTCGCCGATGCAGGAATGAAGAAACTCAATATCAGCGGTGGCGAGCCTTTCCTCCAGCCTCGCTACATCGGAGAAGTCTTCAAGTTCTGCAAAGAAGAGCTTCACATCGAATCGTGCTCCGTCGTCAACAACGGATCAAAGGTCACCGAAAAGTGGCTGGATATCTATGGACCATATCTCGACGTCATGGCGATCTCGTGCGACTCGTTCGATATGAAGACCAATGTCAAACAGGGGCGAGCAGAACACGGGACCGCCACGACTCACATCGACAACGTCTTCAAGGTCACTCAGTGGGCTAAAGAAAGAGGCATCAAGGTGAAAATCAACACCGTCGTCACCATGTACGTACGCACGCCATGGTCCGGTGTGCGCTCCATTGATTATCTTATCTACAGCAATAACTGGGAAGAGGATATGAATGACCAAATCGAGGAGCTTGCGCCGTTCCGCTGGAAGGTATGCTGCCTCCATGATACCCTCGGTGCAGGTCTAACCCCACCAAACCGATCGATCTGTTTGGCCAGGTCTTTCAAGTGCTCTTGTTAGACTCGGAAAATACAGGCGCAGAGACGGGCTCACTTCGCGACGCCCGGCACCTCGTCATAACCAAGGAGCAGTTCCAAGCCTTCATCTCCCGCCATGCCTCACAAAAGTCCCTCGTCCCGGAGGACAACGAAGCCATGAAAGATTCATACTTGAACTTGGACGAACGTATGAGGTCGGTGACTCCCGCAACGCATGTCCATCGCAAACTGACCATCGTGTCAGGTTCTTGAATTGTCAGGATGGGGGTAAGAAGCCCGGGAGATCGTTGCTCGAAGTTGGCGTACAGGACGCTTTGCAGGATTCGGGATTCGACGAGAAGGTGTTTGAAGCCCGCGGGGGAATCTTTGACTGGAAGAGAGAGGAAACATTCGAGTGGTAGACTGGTGATTGTTTGAATGTGGATGAGTTCTGTTGATCGGATTGCTTGACCCGTCGCATGCTAGTAGTAGTTGACCGCATTGTACACTGGGAATATGTTCCCCTGAACGATTCGAGTTATTTGGCATCGTGTAGAACACCTGCACGGACCAAGAGGTGAGTGCAACCTCGGTCCAATGCTAACCTCCCCACCGGCTACATGGCAAACGAGACACGGGACAGAGAAGACGAATCGGATGAGAGAGCTGTTTAGATGTGCTGGTGTAATCTGAAGAGACACGAGACTCACGAAGGCGGGCACTACGATTCTCTCTCCTTTTATACCCACGTGGCTTCGAGCATCAGCCAGAGGAAGTTGTGTGACTCAGTGCCAGGCTACTATGGAGACACCCTAGTATAGTGCCATCAGCCCTGTCTTCGCTGACTCACTGACTCGGGCCCTGATCGGATCAACAGGACTCCACCTTTCCGGTTATTCACGGTAAACACCGACTCATCATATGGGGGCCTTGGACAGAAGTTCCGCCGATCCGTGCTGAGAACTCTGTTACCGTTAAAACCATAACGAGAGTGCTCCAGACAGTTGCATGGCTATGATAGGCACTTCATAACTGGAGGTGCAACATCATCTTGCCTAGGGCTAGGCGGCACGACCAGCACATCATGAACTGCAACGGTTAGAATTAGCCTTGAATATGGTGATGAAGTGATCGGCGACAGGTCCACCTACAACCGCGATCCAGAGATCTGAAAGGAGCAGAGGCTAGGCGATGGCTCGGCCAGTGGGACCATCGGGAAATGCGAGGCAGGCGGCGTTGCTAATCGTGCCTTTGCTTGCACATGATGACACAGCCTATACTTAACTTCCAAATTGTTTGGACGGGGGCACTACTACCCTCGCCGCTGATTTATTGTCTGTGATTTTTGTTCCACACAGGTCGTGGGCGATGTCAACAGGTGGAGCAAGACCGCGGCCTGGAACGGACTCGGCAGTTTCGAGATGTAGTAGGCATGCTCGTCAGGCGATCTACCCTCCCCAGGGCAGCTATGAATGCTCAAATGTCGTCAACACCTGTGATGTAATGCTGCAAGCAGGCTACCTCCTTGCGAGGCGCTTCGTCAATAATCTTGTCACTGAGCTCCACCGATATACCTTCGATACCGGCGTGCTAGCTGAAGTGTTTTGACGAGAATATTCCAGAACGCAAGAGAGTGTCACTTAGACACTTGGCGTCCATGTAGCTCGGGGGGAATTTTGTCATCGAGCTGCTAAGCTATTACTGATGAGGATGGCTTGAATTTGAAAGCCTACAATTCGTGCACGTGGCGCCTCACACCGTCTCAGAGCCAAGCAATCATAACGCGTAACGAACCATGGCATATATTGCGCAGAGGTCGCAAGTTGAGGAGACCTAGACTGTGACTGGTTGACAGTCAGTGGCAAGTGTCCAGAAAAGGGTAAACGCTGGTTGTGCAACTCCGATTGAGTGCTGGCAAGTTTACTCTAGAACGGCCCATCAACGGAGTATATGAGGCATCCACTTCCGGGTGACGTCCTCTAGTCGCGACGTAGTGAACGCGATGAGTGAGCACTTTGGATGTCCCACCTGGTGGTGGCACCTGTTTGCGGCTAACTTCATCCACAGGCAAAGTTAAATTTTGGGCCCTCATCAACGATGAGATACAACGTGTATCAGCTGTACCAGACCAGTTCATCGTTGACTTTTTTCAAGATCTTAAAGACAATCGCCACACTTCGAAATATGTTCCTGCTAAACTCGCATTCGAGGACTGTATGTTTTACCAGTTGACAAGTCCGGTCTCAATGGTCGACAAGGACGATTCGGAGCAGCGCGAGTCTGGCAGTTTTGAGAAGAAAGCAAGGGAACTATGTCTGGAGGAGGGAAACAAGGTTCGAGTCAATCCCAAAACGAAAATGATTAGTCGGTTGGCGGAGGTCCTGTCTTCCCACTGTATTCATCTGGTCATCGAATTTTCCGATCGTAAGGGCTTCCAAACATGGACCTTTCTCTTTTTGACACTTGTCTTTCAGCACTCGAGGAGTCAAAGAAGGCCATCGACAGCATACTAAAGCATTACCGCGTGCTGTTCGAATGCCTACGTGTGACTGTTGGCCAACTGACCGAGTGGACTGTGAACGATGTGATCAAAAATTTGCGGAGGGGCGAGCTCAGCGATGACATCAATGAATTGCCCCATGAGTTCAAGGAGATTCAGGATGTTTTGGAGAGGAAACGTTTATACAAGGCAAGTATTTTTTTTTTTGTTTTCCGCATGCTTTCCCGGCTGATGCGGTGTGGTATCAGACACAGAATCCACAGACACGTGATCTACAAAATGCACTTGCCTATCGGATCGAGTTCAACCGTGTCTTCCAGCCTATTATAGCACTCACGCCGAGCACGGGGAGGAACAATGCTGCGACGGAGAACGATGGTACAGTAAATAATCGTGAATTTGCAGCATTCTATAATGTTTTACGATGCTTCGGCCGGGACGTGACGGACATTCAAAATGACACTTCTTCCTATCTCAAGGCTAGCAATTTCACTGTCCATTTCATTCAGCCACCGTTTTTCTGCGAGCAGGGAAGTTCCACCCCTTTCGAGTACCAAGCGTACGTACTACTCTACGCCCTTATTTCTTATCACCAACCATCTGGAAGGGAGAAACAGTGGAGTTTCCCCTTTTTTGTAGGCACCGAACGAGCGCCCAATGTTTGCCGGAAATTTACTCCCAAGAGCGATTGGATGGTCATTTCTTCACGAGACAGGGTTCCATTCATCATCTCAGTGGTCATATCGCAGAAGCAAGAGGAAGACCGGAACCGCATGCTTCTCCAAGCAATTGTTCTTGCCCGCACTGGACAGTATTTAATGAAATCAACTTCGAAGAGAAAGTTTTTCATAGTGGCTATCTATATCAATGCGAGTATGATTGCGTCTCGATATATTGTGATGCGGACTGGTTCCGGATCAGACGTGAGTATTCCCGGCATGGTTGTCACTAAAGTGCTAAAAGAAGTACACAGGTCTCCATATATCGAAAAGACTTCCAACTCACCGACACAAACCGGCAGGTGGACTTTCTCCGTGAAATGTACAATCTAGCAACGCTTGTTGCCACGTTCGCTGGTGACTTGGACGAGAATAAGCTAAAGGACCTCGCTAACATCAAGGTCGCCGCGGGAAAGCTCTTGTCGCTCAACTCGACGAAAAATCCGCCAACAAGAACATCCAAGAGCGCTACGATGCACTCTATACCGGAAGGAGAGGAACGGAACAGCGGACTCCAAGACGAGGATGATCTGGGTGTTTTCGAGGCAGAGGATATTCAAAACATTTTGCGCCAGATGAACTATAAAATTGAGTTCATTCCATGGGGGGTACGAATTCGCCGCTGTCAGCTGCGCTCGCATTAACATCAATTGCCTTAGCATCCTCAACTTGCTGTCGTCGTGAATGTTGCTGAAGATAAGCATGGGTACCTCAAGTTCGTCGAACACGAGAGGGAGGTCGAGATCCTACGGTACCTCACCCAGATCGAGTCACCGTTCAATCATACCATCTCTGGTGTTCGATTTTGGCCGGTTCAAGGCGGCACCGTGATATCAATGCCCGTCGCTGGTGGTTGGCTAACGTCGCTAGAGGAGCCTGACAAGCAACTGTGGTCTGTGGCCCAACAGCTGTTCGAAGCAGTCGCGTTCATGCACGAGCATAACGTAGCACACATGGATATCAAACCGCAGAATGTCATCATTCCTCCTGAAGGTGGACGTCTGTCTATCATCGACTTTAGTGCGTCCATCCGTGTCCGCGGACTCCATGTCACATACAACGGGGTTGTGGGTACGGAAGACTATATGGCTCCTGAGATTCGGAGGGGAGATTACAAGCCGATGCTCACCGATCTGTGGAGTTGTGGAAGAACGGTGGAAGAACTGTGTTCATGCTGTACTCCGTCGGCAGAATGGTCTAACTTGCTCGATATTGCTGGCCGACTCATGAACCGGGATCCAGAAGCACGCCCAAGGATGACCACTGTGCTCGAGTGGATGGCCGCTGCGCGGCGGGGAGAGGACGAGGCCATATCACCCCCTTTCCGGTTCGTCGATTTTCCCATCGTGTTCACCCGAGTATTGTGTTTACAGTGCTGTCCAGACTTTTCCCACCGATAACCCCCCTGTGTGCCTAGACGTGGGTGGGGGAGGGCAACATATTACTCGCAATATTTTATTGTACCTCTGAAATGCACTGGAATCATATCTTATGTTCGTCGAGTAGTCCCGAATTGTATCAGTAGTATAGTGACATTCGTTGTGCCGTGTAAGCGAGGCGTCTTCCTTGAGACATTTGTGTTATATATCATAGGAGGTCCACTTTCTTTGTGCCTTCAGACTGGTCGAGTCCAAACAACATCAAGCGGCGACCCAATTGGCTCTTTGACCGATCATACGGGCTCGAAGTTCATTGCACCTACCACAAAGGCCCTGCAGCTTTGAGAGAGCTAACGGCCGGTCAACGACCGTCTCTGCTCAATGATGTACCCTCGCCTCGCCAACCATGTCATTACTCGGACATATGCGTATAAGCCACCCTTGCTTCGTGTTTGTGGAACGAATCTCTCGCCGCTCGGTCCGCCTGCCCAAACAACCTCGACTTTTTTTCGTTTCATGAATTCCGCTTCCACCAGTTTCCGACGTCATCAGAGCGTACTACCGCTGGTGCACTCCGCAATCAACCTTGTTCTCCCTTCCGGTCCTTTCGACGATCCTACTGCAATCCATCGTGCATCCTGCCACACAGGCTCGATCCCGCTCGAGGAAGAAGAACAGCTGCTTCCGATGTTCCTGTGCCCGGATTCTCTCTCTCGTCCCATTGGGTTTCTCAGACCCCAAATTGTGGACGAAATTTTAAAAAACCACGAGGAGAGTGGAAACAAATCCATTTGGAACGTGCTTCGCAGACCAGATGGTTCTCCCTGGGCGATCTGCTTTGCGGATCACGTCGCCGACTTTCAGACCAGAACGCATGCCATGCGTGTGGTCTTGGAGGGGTGGAAAACGCAGGGTCTCTTTCCCGATATTTTAAAAGGCATGGCCGTCTCTTCTTGGTGTACTATTTGATGAATTCAGCCTAGTGTGTCAGGTTGGAGCGGCGAGACGTATCCCGTGTACACACCCCGACGACAACGTCGTGATTTGGTGCCTGCCTCCGCGTTCGGGATCGAGCGCGCTGCACTACCTCTGTTCGGCTTTGCCAACTTTGGCTGTCTTCTCACCGGTATACGTGTTTGTTGTCGTTTGCTGGTCTCTTGATCTCAACTACGAATGTAGCCTTTTACGACTGTCCCGTAACGAGTAAAACAATGCTCTGGATCCCTCGCCGGTCCCAGACAAAGAGCACGTAAGTCACGTTCAATCATACCCAGTCCGCAGTGGTGACTCGGTTTAAATTTAGGTGGCCTGGCCGGTACGATTGTAGCGTGGGAGGGGGGATGGGACTTGGGGAAACACCCCACGAGACAATCGTCCGTGAATGCACCGAAGAGGCCTGCCTTCCAGTCGATTTCGTCAAAAAACACGCACGTCCTACGGGAATGCTCAACTTTATGAATCGCTCACCCTCGAAATGGATCCTACCAGGGATTTACTACCTTTACGAGCTCCGCTTTCCGAGTGATCGTACCATCGCACCGCGTACGAACGCCGAGGACGGCGAAGTCGATGCGTTCCAGTTGATGGATGTCGCGGAGGTCACACAGCGCTTACTCCAAGGGGAGTTCAAACCGAGCTCCGCGATGGCGTTGGTTGACTTCTGCATACGACGGGGATTCATCACGCCGGAATCCGACGCCAGGTATCTGGATGTCTGTGTGGCTATGAGGAGACCCTCTGTTTTACCTTTACCCTGAAAATATTGCCTGTCTGTCTGACTGTTGAATGAGATTGACTGATATGAGCACCGCGACAATGCTTGCTATCGACTTTGCGGCCCGGTGGTGGTACAATTGCACCGGCGCCGGCGCGTTCCCGGGGCTGACAAGGGAGCTCGAAGCGGGGGGGGAGTCAAGTGTAACTTGAACGCATGACAGCACTTGCAACTCAACGAGGCACCCACGCGGCCCACGCACGACTTCAGCTATTTCTCACTGACTCGCTTTTGAAACATCATACGTTGTTGCCGTTCTACTCGGTTACGCACAAGTCATGAACCATTCCCGAAATAGCTACCTTAAAGCCTAGGTACGTTCCCAAAATGAAGTGTTTCCCGCGTCTTGGGACCGCTGCAGAGCACCTGGATAAGCACTGTGAACAGTCATGTCCTCGGGAATTGATGATCAGATAGTGGAAGATAAACACCGACGTGGGCGGAATATATGCAACGCGTTACGCCAGTCCACACCGGTGTCCAATATGTAATGCGTCGTAGTTCGGCTGATCCACCAAGCAGGCCCCTATCGCCATCGGTGATTAGATCCCATTTGGAACGGTCCGCGGGTTCTGCGTCAGTCCCGATTTATTAGATCAAGTAGATTAATTCTGCGGCGCGAGTACCTGGGCATGGTTTAGGTCAGTACGGCGTCGCTCGGCATGTCCACCATCAACCAGAAGCTATCTGGTATGGTCTGATGGCCCTGCACTAGGCCCTCTTTGTCAGATCAAGTTGATTGTGCGGGGCAAGTACGTGAGTCCCGGTCTAGATCGATCCCCCATTCAACGTGCCATAGCTCGTCATATTAACATCGAACGTACCCCATAGCATGAGCAATCAGAACGTATCTGATATTTGAATCTGCCCTTCGCTGACCCTACGTCAGCCTCGTATTGTCCGATCAAATTGGACACTCAGAACAAAGTATAACCGCAAACGGCAGCGGAAATTCATGAGCGCGCGATACGACGCCTGAGGGTGAGCACCATTCAACCCCGTGGGGTTGGTGACGCATCCGATCATGATGCCCGTCTGGTGGGGCATGACTTGCTGCCCAAAAGCGCCCACGATGCAACCGCTAAATCGAAACACCCACCTGCTGGCTTTGCCGTGCCAGTCTGCGACGAAAGGTAAAAGGTAACTTGAACCACGCCCTCCTTCCGACGTGCGGCAACGAGTCGTAAGAAACGTGTTCGGTTCCCAAAAGCCTTCCTGAGGTGCCATATGCGTGGGTTTGAACTATGCGCGTAGTGGCTGTTGGCGCTTCAAACGAAGTTCGGTTCTCGTTAATCGGTCGAGCAGCGTGGTCACGTAACCTTGTCGATGAACCATTGGCCATAAATTGCGACATGAACAGTCGCATAGATAAGGACTGACCTGAGTGCCGAGTTCTGTAATAAAATTACACAACCACCACATTAAGTGCGACGATTCGTACAGCAGATATGAAGACCTGCGCAAATAGGGTCCTGCCTGCTTTATATTAGGGTGTTAGGTCAGGACCCGACGCGGAAACGGGCGAAACTCGTTTCAACGAGAGTGTACATCCCCGCGAACAACCGGAGAATAGCAATAAGATGGCCTAATGATGGTTTAGCATACAAAGTACACGCACCACACAATCGAACCGGGTCACGAACGGGTCGCCCATATCGTAACGTTACAGGTGCCCTAACCGACGCACAATCTAGAGAAACTGTAAAACGATGCTTTTCTACTCATTGTGAAGAAACTCACCGAGAGATCTCCACGTCGAAGAGAAGAAATGGCAAGGCTCTGAGGCAATATGCAGATCAAGGACCAAACTGCGGGGGTCCTGGATTTGTACGCGCGACGGCAACGTTCCATTTGCATATTGCGACCCAGTGCGTTCGACTTCTCGTTGGGTGGCTTCGAGACTTCGGGCGAGTGCTCCGAACAAGCAAATCCTTCTCGAAAGTTAATAACCATCATAGCTCGCGTGAGCCAGTCATGAAAAGAGTCCAAATACCATGCTAACTGACCCGGGCCAGCACCGCCACAGACCCCTTGAACGTAACATCCAAACTCCTGATTTTGCCTCCATCTGTCAGCAGCTGCCCCGAGCTCTGGAAACTTCGCTGAATTCTGTCAGCGCTGGCTTACATAAAGGAAGTGATGGATAGCGCAGAGTTTCACGCAGCGGTAGGTGCATGGCACACCATTGACGTTTTCGACCAGCTAAAAGACTCGTTACGCGGCACAGGTGTATAATGTGGTGCGACAGTAAGCCTCAGAAACTACGTGCCTGAACCTACTAAGAGTTCCACCTGCACCGGCACAGAATCCCTCCGCAGAAAGTGACGAGCTACAGTACGTGGCAACCCATCACCCCGGTCAAACAGCGGACGCCGACGCCGCGCGTCACCACACAGGTCACGTTGCCAAGTTGATCGGCATGCCCAGGCATTCGCGCCATGTTGGCCAGGGTTCGCCTTTATGACATTTCCCCCCCCAAAGGTCTGACCCGCGCGTGGACAGCCTTGAAGTTTCTATCGCCGGACGCGATGCCGCCCGTGCCCTGGCATAGAGTGATTTCAGCAGCCGGGACGATCTCTTCACGCGGTCCAGGGACGACTGGTGCACAGCGCCAACGCGAGGCGCTCGAAGCAGAGGGCGTTGAAGTCACAGATGGTCGAACGGGCGATTTCCGAGTCAACCTGGCCGCGTGGGGATGGTTTCCCACACCGGGCACGGTAGATATCGGGGACTATGATGCAGTCGTAGCACAAGACGACGGTGATCACCAGTAACTATTGATAGCCTCGATGCACTGCCTGCGAAATGACCGCGAAGACCCATTTTGCGTGCCAGTTGAGCAAGCTAGCCACAAAGTTGATCGTGCCACGAGTGGCGTTCTTTATGATCAGACGTCGATCTACTGATACCCGGTACTCACTAGAGAGCATATCCACATCAGCGATGGAAAGGCGAACTATGTATGGCCTCGAGAGGCATTCCCACGCACCCCCATCTTGGCCGCCGCTCCCACTAAACGATGTCTGTCTGGAAGCGTGCATGAGAAAGCGGACACTGGGTTTGTCTCTAGTTCCCGTGCAACTTTCTCCCTCTCTCTTGCTCGCGCACTATCTTCCTTTTCGTCATCAGTGCACGCTATAACATGCCTTGGGACTCAATTCGTCTGAATTCAGGCATGTGGATCGACCCTCCGATTTCGTGTGCTGAGGGGAACTCTAACCCCATAACGCAGGGCACTACATGCCCAGCATTGCATTTGGAACCTGGAAAGCGGGAAATGGCCAAGGATCCATTGATCAAGTGACACAAGCCCTCGATAACGGATTCAACCACATCGGTAAGGCCAAAGCCTCCCAGAAGTTTGTGGAGTGGTCTCGGGGAATGGTAGTGCTCATCGCACGACAGACACCGCGCAGAACTACCGAAACGAAGCCGAAGCAGGTACTGCGTTAAGAAAGACGGGTCTCTCCCGCACAGACGTCTTCGTCACCACCAAGTACTCCGGCAGCAATGGCTTAAGTATTGATACGTCGATCCGCAACAGCGTTGCCAATGTGAGCTCCAGCAGACGAGCGTAGTCATCGTTGCTTATGTCCACGTCCTACGGTAGCTGGGGGTAGAGTATGTTGACTTGTATCTCATTCACTCGCCTAGACTCGCCGTTCCCGACATCCCCACTGTCTGGGCGAAAATGGAGGAAATCAAGGAAGCTGGACTGGCAAGGTTGCACTTTTCATGTTGTCGGTCCTTCGTTGCACGAATACTTACAAAGCATTCAGGAGCATTGGCGTCAGCAACTTTGACGTGAAAGATCTCGAAATACTGCTCACATACGCTAAAATCAAGCCGGCTGTAAATCAAGTCCGTGTCACAATGCTCAACCACCCTGAGCGCGAATACATCTGACCTTATGGCGCTAGATCCTCTTGCATCCCTATGTGTACCGCCGTCAGCTACCCATCTTAGAATATGCAGCGAAACACGGCATTGTCATTGAAGCGTACAGCGCTTTGATGTATGTTCCCACCCAAGTCAGCACTTTGAATGCCGCCTAACCTTCACACACAGCCCGATCACCCACCAACCTGGAGGCCCGTTGAATGCGCCATTGAAGAGGATCGCCTTAAGGCTCGGGGCTACTACGGACCAGGTGCTTTTAGCATGGACCAAAGCGAAAGGTGCCGTGGTTGTGACGTACGTGGTCATCACCCGAAAGCCGCACACTCCTGCTCGTGACACGATGCTCACTGTTCACCCGTTAGGGCTAGTTCCAAGAAGACGCGCTTGCAAGGTTACCTAGCGGCGGGTGATATTGGTAGGCCCTTCCCGGCGCTCGCGACGACCTCTTCGTGGACTGACGTGTATCTTACCCGGTCGAGATGATGGACGATGACGACAACTTTTTCACGAGACTCGATCGCGGCACTAACGCTTTCCAGAACCTACTTCAAAATGCACCACGCGACGACGACGACGACGGGCATGTGCCC
>JBBPKK010000230.1:0-37311 GCA_038089215.1 Tylopilus vinaceipallidus
CTGGGCGTGGTGCGGAGTGCCCAACTGGGTGGGGTAGCTATTCACGTCGAGCAGTTCACGCTGTGAGATGATCACGGACTTGTCCCCGCGCGTTTATTATTCGTCAGGGCGAAGGGTGTGTATTTCTGTAAGCTACTCGTCACCCCCATTGTTGTAATCCCAGTGCTGGGCGTGGCGAGCGTTATGCCTTTATACCGTGACGCGTTTAGCAGTGGGGGTTGGACCGTTCGTTCTGGAACGCGTGTGGGTCCTTTTAGGCCACGTTCACGGTGACGTTGGCATAGGTCACGCCGGGCACATACGACGCCTTTTAACCCGACGTGATCCATGAGCCTTTCAATCTCCCATCCGATCACTCGAGACTCACCCCGGACGCATAGTAACCGGCAGCACCGATGAGCGCTGCGCCCGACGGGGTACTTTCTGGGACCGTTACGGTCAGGTTCTGATACGTGTTGCCCCGGAGCCCCGAGTGCGGCGCGAACGCGGCCTGCGCGAGGACATCGCCGAGGCCTGCGGTATCGGTGCCGCTAGGACCGGACCCGGGACAGCCCGAAGAGGGGCAGGAGAGGAGACCGACGGCCACGGCGATCCAGTCGACGGCGTTGGCGTAGAGCTGCGTGCGTCTGGTCAGCGCCGCGTGCAACGCCACAGGGGTGGAAAGCGGGACATGGGGACAAGGGGCAAGACACCAGGAAGTGCGGGGACACGCGCGAGGGACGCGTACGCACCTGGTATTGGACCTGGACGGTGACGTCGGACCCGGGGGTGACGGTCTCGTGCGGGAGCGGGAACATGACGACGATGTCCTGGGCGAGGGCGCAGGACGCGGCGAGGGCGACGGTGAGGAACGTCCGCGCGTGCATGGGGAGCGTAGAGTGGGATATCACGGTAGGGTGGATGCGCGCGAACTGAGGCGTTCTCTTATGTACCGCGGCGGTTTTGGTGCGGGAGGGCAGTGGTCCGTCGGGTCGGGGAGTGGGGAGACGAACACTAGCTCCAACGTAGATGCCGGCATCGTTTTGCTCCGCAGTCACTGAGTCAGAGCGTCAGCGACGCTTGCGTCATAGGGTAGCAACGCCGCCGTAGCCGTGAACGTGCAAACTGACCTGGGTATCTTCTACGACTGTTGAAATGGTGAACAACCACCACTCCCGATTTTCGCGAGCGCAAGCGCATCATGAGTCTCGAACTCCGACCGGAGAAGCCTCAATGTTCCAAGACCACGCCGCTCCGATGACGAGGCTGACACCGAAATGGCGCTGGCAAGGGACGGCGCGATTGGTTGGCGAAAACAAGTGAACATTTGGCTAGGCAAGCGGTACCGAAAGTCTTGAAGCGTACCCATTCAAGCCACTTTCTGCCGGCATGTGTTCGGAGTCAGTCGCTGTGTGGCCTGGACATTATCGTTTCGATGACTCGTTACTCGCCTTTTTACCGGACACCATCGTTTGGCTGGTCGCAACCCTCTGGAAGTGTAGCGTACCGTAGAAAACGGTCGTCAAGTGGTTGACGCGCTTGCTTCCGTACGCTTATGCGTCACCATGCCAGCAGTCGGCAGCGTCTGAATGTCGGTGTTTCGACTCTCAAACACGTCCCAAGTTGGGTGTGTGGACGTCCCCTGATCATTCGCATTGGGCTCCAAGCCAAACAGTTCCTAGGCATAAATGAACATGATGCAACGGGTCTTTCTACGAGTTCAAGGTTGCGTCTCACTTCAATTCAGTCGCAGTGAAGCATCCAATTACTATCAAAAAATGGCCGACAGGGCAAGGTAATTTAGTCACGTGCAGAGGACTTGCCTTTTTAGGTGAATTAGGGAGGATGGTGAGGAGGATGAAGATGAGGAAGAGGATAAGGATAAGAAGGATCTGGATGAGGATGATGATGAGGAGGAGGAGGAGGATGGATTATGAACAAGAGAATCGACAAATATCGTTAGCCAATCACAAGAGGTCTGCCGACCGCAACTAGAATCTGTTGCGCTAACAATGCTTCCGACTCCGTGTGAATACTGATCTAGCATATAAATGTGATGATCTACGGTAAGGCATGTATAATGTACAAGATAAATCTAGGTATTCTTACACAGCGCCGCGATATCCTCCCGGGCACTCACGCAACGTCGTCCAGCTGTCTTCCCCTCGATCCGTCCACCGTTCATCACGCTCAAACCGGACGAACAAAGGAATCCGCCTCAGCCATCAGACCCATCATCACGAGGTATATACTCTGCTGATCATCCTCCCCGAGCGGGATGCGCTTGTCCACCCGGAACCCATGCCACACGAACACGGCGCGCGACACGACGACACACCCCACTGAAAGGCCCAACGCGCAGTCGTACCACAGCACCGCAACCAAGCAGGCAAGAAAAATCATGACGTGCTGTCGACCACAGTCCGCCCAATGCGCAAACCGTCGAAGGCCTCTCGGAGACGGCAGGTACCCCATGCCAACGGCGACAGATTCGACACGGTTTGGGAACAAGAGCAAGGCACCCCCGACGGCAGCGCACCACGGTACGAAGAGAACGACACGCAGCCCCTGAAGCAAAATCCTGCGGAACATTGACGCGTCGTGTGCTGCTCGCGGGACTGCCGTGGGCGCAGGTGTGGGCGGGCGTGCCCTCCGTGACGAAGAGAAGCTGGGCATGCGGAGCCCGCTGTGTTGCTTCTTCGAGGTATCGTCGGCCGTGCTCGACATTGAGCCCGAAATCGTCCCAAACTTGCGCGTGATCGTCCGGGGCTGCTTTTCGCACTGTGGCCCATCGACGGTGATGAGCACGCCAAAAAACAGGGTGGCAAATCATGGCTTACCGGTGGCGTGTTCACGTCTGACAGGGAGAACCGCCGGTTAGGTAGACTGTAGAAGCTCTGCGTGTCTCGGCGTCGGACAGTCGACTCTGTCGAGGGACGCAAGGCCGACATACCTCTTCTGGGTGAGGTTTGACAGACATCCGTTTCCCAAATCGTTCTCTCAGCGGACTCGATATGAAAATAGGGGAGATATCATCCGGTCGCTGCTTCCAAACAACACCATCACGTTTGCTCAACTTCGAGAACGACGAGGCGCCCTAACCTTTTTCTTGAATACGGCCAGCGCGTATGCGACCTTTTTGACCTTTTTCATCGCAGAGGAGAGAGTGCGGCGCCGCGTGACGATGGTGAGCTTCTCCCGGGGACCACGCTTTGGTGTACCAGCCAGGACGTCGTGGATCGTGGGCCCCAGATAGAATGTCTGCGCGTCATCCTCGGGCGTGGTCGTGCCGGACGACGACGCATATCCTGCTGAGCTGGCGTCGATGTCCGATGACGAAACCGTGCTTTTCGAGTGATTGTACCGCTCCTGAAGACAGGTCATTAGGTGTGACATATGGCGAAACAAAGCATCGAAACACACGAACAAGTTTGTTTAGGGACGAAGAGGAACCAATGCTCGTGGACATCTCTGGGACCAAGTGGTTGTTGCAGGCAAAGCAGTGAGGAAGCGCTACGTGAGTGAAAAATCAGGCCATACCAGTCGGAATCAGAATCCGATTGGGTGTAAACGTCAATCCGAGATTACACGTCATACATGATGACTTATGAATGAGACTAGGCGCTCGTCGGTCCGATTAAAATTCCTCGGCGAATGAAAGGCTATTGGATACACTCGAATGCGGATTGCGTAACCCGGATGGTCTCATACAGATAACCAACGCCGATAAAGGGCCTCCGCGAAGGGGATTGCCCCGGTCGTGACATAAATTAGCGAGAGATTGTAAGCCGCTTCCCGAGCCACAGAAACATCCTAAGGGATCTTGCGTTAGCCACTTGCAATACTTATAAGATTGTCTGACTCACGCTATCTTTTCGACCCTCGACGAGCTGTAGCACCTTTTCGTAGTGATTGACTGCAAGCGTGTGTATCCCTACATGCGCGAACATGCATGAAGAAAGCTCGTGAACTAAGAGCACCGCTGACGCTCACCTAGTTGTTGGAACGCTCTGCCAAAATTGTATTCGATTTCCGGTAGCACGTGTTCTCCGGCGCGTCTCCGAGTGGATCGATATTGTGACAAGCATGCCATGCCCTAGGCGACCCTCTCGTCTCAGCAGTGCACGATATGACCATAGTAACATACCTGAGCAATTAGGTGATTACGATTGTCTGCTTGGCGCTGCATTGCCCTACCCAAGGACGACAGGGCGAGGCAAAGGCAAATCACCGGATCCTCTGGACAGTAGTCATACCCGTGCAGCAAATAGACTAGCTCGATCGTTAGCGTGCAGTTTTCTTTTAGATGGGAGGACCCCTTACATATTGCGCTCTGATAGCTCCTCGCGGCAAGGCATAGTTGTCCATACAAGGTGACTGGAACTGGATTGTTCTTCGTTGGCAACCACAAGGACTTTTTGTCACTCGTAGGGCTAGGGTCGACGGCGTCACCGACTTCTTCAGCATCATCGTCAGGAAAACCTGCTCCTTTCGCGCCGTCGTCATCCCCGGCCGACTTGATGGTCGAAAAATTGTACCGCTGGCTGGGATTATTCCACTTGAGGAGTTCTGGGGTCCTCACGGCGCCGTCATTCAACCGTACCTCCCTCAGCATGTGTTTTTGTAACGTGGAACTGATGAACGAGTCAGCGGGCCGCAAGCCGCTGGCCAGCGAGGATAAAAGTATCCGCAGAGGCTCGTTATTGAATTGGTGTACGTTGATCAATTTCCGACATTGCTCGACCACGATGGGGTATTTCTCTGCAGCCATTGCACACGCTATCACCAGAAATACGGATGAGCGTTCAAAGGTCAAACTGGATGGATACGTACTGATTATAGCGAGCCGAATAGTCACTTGCTGGTCTTTGCTTCGGTATCCATTCGACACCAGAATATGACGCAAAACTTCATCGGCGAGCTCATACTCTCCCCGCCTCGTCAATATGAATGCGTACTGCGCGCCTTAGACGGACCTTAGAGGAAGGAACAACCATCTCACCTGCATAAAAAGTCGCAACCAATTTTCAAACGAGACGCCACGGAAGGAATCAACCTTTCCAGGTTGCTGACCGTCCTCTTTCGACTTGCGCAAATGCTTGTCCCGTTCTGCATAACATTAGCCGTGAAAGGTTGCGAGCGTCTGGTACGAGACAAACGGGTGAGTTCCAACCTCGACGCCATTCTTTCTTCTTCCAATTCGTTCTGGCGGGGCTGTCGGCGCCTGGGAAACATGCCCCGAAAATCAGCATTCTGCCAAACAATCAGTCGATATGGGATACAAGCAGCTTGCACAACACGCACCCTGCTCGTCAAGAACAAGTTTCGTGTCTCCCTGAACATCTCGACAAGTTTCTCAGCCTCCAACATCCACTCCCTGACAACCTCGTCGCTACGTTCCGTGTTCAGGATACTTGGCCATAGCTCTTCGATCCGTTTGTACCCCAGCAGGACTTCTTTCTCACGCTGTTCCTCCAGAACCTTCAAGTCAGCCAAACTAAGTCGACCATGTTTAGCGGCAGCTCTGCCTTTCTGTCGCGCATGAGATTTCTCGTCGAATAGGGACGCAGCGGGCTGGGAACTTGAGGGTGTATTGGGCAGAACCGCGCCTTCCACCGGTCCCGGACGACGTTTCCTGGCATCAATAACTTGGGTGGCGCATCACTGAGGTAGTACGTTACGATCGAGTGAAAACAGGTACCTTGATACACCAGGTCAAGTGCTTTTCTGGGTTCATCCATGATTTCATAAAGTTCCGCGAGCTTCATCTTGGCGTCGGCGTTTGAGGGGTCGGCATCGATAACTGCGATTCGATGGGTCAGTGCACCTCGGTGAGTCACGACTGCTGACAAACTTACCCTGTTTGTAAACTTCGGATGCTTCGCGTATGTCACCTTGCATCCTGCGGCATGTGGCGACTTGCAAAAGAACATATAAACTGCTTGTCTGTGCATGGAATTTAGGGCAAAAGTTAACGTATAGGGTATAGCGTACCGCAGGGTCAGCACCAAGGGTCTCGTAAATGAGACCCGCGTCGGAATACATCTCCAGCTCAAAGTATGCGTCTGCGATTTCCCCAAACAACGCAGCGTAATCTAAGACATCTTGGGACAAAACAATATCGGCATGCATCTACGGCAGTGTTTTTTTTTTTTTTAAGTTTGGCGCCACATTGAGGGGAACATCCACCAACCTTGCCCTCGTCGGTGTCCCCCATCTTAATTCGGGCTATTGCAAGCCGGTGCCGGGCGTTCATATCGAGTGGATAATACCCAGGCCGAACATCACCTGTTCGTTGCACGGGTTCTTCTCCCCCTTGGCCAGGTAAATCGTATTCTCGGTCGTCTTCGCAGACATCCCAAAACTTCTGGCTTGCTCTGCCTTGAAGCCACCGACACCCCTTTCGGATCGTGTCAATCCCCCGATTATACTCGTTCGTTGTGTTGTAAAGATCTGCG
Organism: Tylopilus vinaceipallidus; assembly: GCA_038089215.1. Classification (NCBI taxonomy): domain Eukaryota; kingdom Fungi; phylum Basidiomycota; class Agaricomycetes; order Boletales; family Boletaceae; genus Tylopilus; species Tylopilus vinaceipallidus. Next base: position 6,438 of record JBBPKK010000230.1, read on the forward strand.
AGGACGAGCAGTTCAATGAAACCAAATCTCGTTTGTTCGTTCTGCCCAGAAATGGTTGGGTCCAGGGCCTCGCCGAGGGGGTTGAAGGCTTGATTGTGTTCGAGGGCATCTTGATAGAGGGTGGCACAAAGAGCAAAGTCACCAAGCTCGATGAGAATGGACCGTAGTTCAGTTAAAACGGTAATATCGTGTGGAAAACGCTTTAGGATTGCCAAGAGAGAATGACGAGCCTAGAGAACAAGGAGCAGTGTGAGCCTCGGCGTGTAGACTTAGCGACAGTCCTACTGTCCGGAGGTCGTGCATCTCCCCCGCAAGACTCGCTCGATCCCACAGGGCATCCACGTTTGCAGGGTCGAGACTATATAGTTTAGTATAGCAATATAGCGCTTGATGGTTAAATCCAAGGTCCCTGACGACGCTCTTGATACGATAATTCGTTTGTTGAGTTTAGAATATTACCTGGATTGTCGGGCCAAGCGTTCCCACTCTTCTGCGTCACGGCTAAGATGAGCAGCCATAATGCGTAGCTGCAGAGCCTTCTGTGGTTCATGCTTATCTTCATAACATTGTGCCAGAACAGTCCACGCAGGAATGGCGCGTGGCTCGATGCGGATGACCTCTTGCATCACTCGAATGGCGTCGTTGAGGTCGTTGTCGATATAAGCCTGATTGCCTTCTCCTATCAGCGCGCGAACCTGGTGCGAGAGAACAGGTCCAAGTTTTCGCCCAGGCTGCGGGACGGCTCATAGTTTGGCACGCCAAGGAAGGTATTCAAGCGGAATCAACGTTACCTTCTTGGCTTTTCTCTTCCCAATGCCAGAAGCCTCACGTAAGTCATCCCGAAACAACGCGCTCTGGTCTTCGAGGCGAATGTCCCACTCTCGCTGTAGCACACCCGTACTTGAGATGTCATCTGCCGTTCGAATGCTCCGAATCAGGTTTCTATGCCAAGGGTCAACAGCGCTATGCCCACCCACAACGCTTGGCGCACGCACTCAAAGTCTGCATCGATGTCCGCGTCCTCAGTGGCGTGAGCTTGATCGTTTGAGTCGGATTCTTCGTTCTCGGAAGGGCCAAATTCCGATTCATCGCCCTCGTCCGTGTCGACGTAGTCTGAGCCAGAGCTAACGGGGTCTTCCTCGTCTTCGCCATCTGGGAATTGTTCGTTCTTGCATAGCGACTCTCAACGCAAAGGTTTGCTCACAGGTGTCGTACTCGTCCTGCATGGTTACTTGGACGTGAGAGTTTAATAAGTTAGAAACAGGTTTGAAGTTCTCGACTTGGAGTCATGGCTGTTGTTTACTGAAATTTCCCTTTTGGGTCTTATCTTATCGATGCTTTTTACAATCTCGAGTTGGCTGAGCAACTTGACATCCATCGTGAGTGTGCCTCCTCGCAGCGCCTGCACTCGGCGACACACAATCGGACAAACGCAATGTTAGCTGTACAGTGCACGCACTTGGTAAGGGTAAGGTCAGCGATGTCAGTGTGGCGGCGATCACAGCAACGGACTGAAACAGCAGGCCCAAGCGGCGGTGGGAACGAGGGCAGGGGCAGTAGCGAATTGGTGCTGGAAACGGTAGCAAGCCCGGCAGCTAATTGAAGGTCATGAAGGCGACAGCGACAAGACGAGCTTGTCCTTGCCGCGTGCACACGCACTCAGGCACTGAGGAACGGCTTGGAGGGACAAACGAGGACACGAAAAGACGTGCTAGCAGGACGAAGGTAAGGGCAACGATGCGGCAACATCAACGCAAAGAGCTGCTACCAGACGCGGGTGACGCATCCTCGACCACAGACTTGGAACATTGGCTGCTAGCCCCGCCTATGTTATTATCATATCGTCAGTCGACGCTGCAACGAACCTGCACCGTGTTTTGTACGCGCCCGTTTGGAGTTCGCATGCAGATTCTCCAGGTCAACCGTCCGCCGAGGTTAAACCGAAGAAACCTGAACAAACCTTCTCTAAATTTAAATTTGGTACAAGGTTCCTGCAATCGCTTTGACAGAGACCCGCATGTGCCTAACCAGGAAGAGTGACCCTCCTCTGCTGCCTCGTGAGACTCGAGACGTGTCGGCACTCTGCCAGAGACAGGTTCAGATGCGTTCACAACTATATTTTTACTTCGCACACTCGCCAGACTTAGAATCATGAACCCGCCATTAACCAGATAAGTACTGAGTGGTTACTAATTCACGCCAGAGTCATTCCACTAAGTTCATGGCCCTAGGGTAGCAGGCTGACGGCCCTTCGAGCGGTTGATTAATTGGGCATACGATCGCAGCCAGAGTACTTGCAATGATGTCCATCCATCACCCCCCATCGCTCAGATGATCGTTTCTCAGGGTCAAATCCCGTCGCGAACTTTATTTGTTACTTTTTGATAGGTTCGTAGGCTTCCCAGTGGGAGCAAGTCCCGCATGCCGTGAGCGTATCTCTCAAGAGAACGCGTCTATCCCATAGCCCAATGTATTTCAGAGTAAACTTCCTCACACCAAACAACCAACTCGCCCTCGCTTCACGACCACCATGGACTATACAGTGGAGTCCTGGTCTCTGACAGTTCAAAGTAGGGAGTCAGGCTACGTTTACCTGAGTCATTTCCACTCATATTGATGTGAATCTAAAGTCCCTGCGACGGTGGTGCATGTCATAGCTATTCTCACCACGATATTCAGGCTGTTGTACCGCTGGCACTTGTCCAGGTTTTGGTGGGAGGACACATGGGCCGCCTTGGCTCTCTTATGTGACCTTGGATGTCTCGCTAGCGTTTGGATGCAAACATCACCATCCCCTTGTGAGTTCCCCTATCCCACGATGTCTGCACGAGTCAGAGACGAAAACCATTTTACGTAGCAGGTACGATGCCCCACATCAATCTCGAGTCAAATTGGCTCTTGTCGTTGAGCATCACTTCTACCCTCTGGTAAGAGCGGAGATCAAAAAAACCATTTACCTTGCTACCATTTGTTTTTCTCCGAAGGTTTGCCCGTATGAGTATTCTATGCTCGATCGTTCGGATAACGAATCCGACTCCGAAACTGCGACGCATCGCATATTGCATCGGGGTCATGTTCCTGGCCATGGACGCAGGACTGCTCACACAGAAAGTTATTATTTGCATTCAGAACGACTGCAGGCTTACGAACCCGGTGGCCATCGCCCAGCTCGTCAGTAAGTGGTCCTCCGCCGCAGCAGAGTCATTGTCAAACTCATACGATCGGTAAAACTCGACAGCGGACAGTATCTCGGACAGCATCCTCGTCGCTGCACCGGTCCGGTTTCTCCGAGGCGTCAAGCTCCCTCACGGTCGCCGCATCCTCATTCTTTCCGTCTTTTCTGCCTCGATGCTCATCACCCTACTCACCATCCTCCACTCTGCCCTCCTTTTGCGAGACGCGACGAACGCGACGGTCATCATTGGCCATGTAAAGGCACGCTTCATCTCCACTCGACCTTGTCGCAGACCACCCTGTCTGACAGCCCACACACACACTAGGCCGCCCTCTCCCTGCTCGTGTGCAACGCGCTCGTTATCGTCACGCTCGTCTACCGCAAGCTTCGGAAACCCGGAGACAGGCCTGAGCTGTCGACGGCGGAAGGCTGCGGCGCTGGGGAACGCAGTCATGCCGTGGAATTCACCAGCGTCATAGACTTCCCGAGCAAGTATGCCTCATCTGCTTACCCTGTCGCATCCGGGGCACAAAGCAGAGATGCGGCGTTCATCACGACGCTCGTGCTCGGCGAATCAGATCCATCACAGACTGACGATGGCGCTGTGCCCGAGGGCGCAGAGGATTCGAGGTTCCACGATCGTGCGAGCGAGGTGAGCTAGCGAGCAGTGACGCGCAGACGTACATCGGCATGATGGCGAGCAACCTATCCCGGTGGGCGTCTGCGGGTTGTAATTCATATTCATATTCACATCGTGTGAGAGAGGTGTACATTCCATAAATACCAACATAATGTGACACTCCCGAGTGGCTAGCAAGGATGATGATATTTCCACAACCCTTAGATCTGGGTCTTACGGTCTGTCCTTTATCAACCATATGGTTACAAACCAGTCCTTGAGAGTTGTAAACTCAAAGTTGGCTAGGTATCCGCAGGTTCCATTTTCACCCAAAGGCCGCCCTATGAAGTAGTCGACACGTTCCATAAGGCCAAGGAAAGCACTGAAAGAATCGTGTAAGCATACCTTGGCGTACAACGTCAAGTGGTTTCGTGGATGGAACTGCTCGATCGCCTGTCGTCCCTCCCCGCGTGCCCACGCAGTCGGAGGACGGTTTTCAGGATCTTGCGATTCGAGCGACAGTGTGATGGAGGAAAAGTTTTGCAACAATCGAATCAACATGAACGACATCTCGTTGTAGGCAAACTGCAACACAGGCGGTCACCTGTTGTGCAGAGCTCTGAAGACACGAGCACCAGAGGAACAACGTACCTGCTGTCCCAGGCAGATGCGCGGACCTGCGTTGAATGGGAGGAATATGAACGGGTTGGGAGTAAGGTATCTGTGCAAACGCTCATCGAGGAATCGATCAGGGTCAAAAATTAATGCGTCAGGACCCCACAGGTCCGTTCTCCGATGCATTAACAGAACAGAATACGTGACTCTATGGAACATTCAATACGCGTGATTGAAAGGGATCATAAGCTTACGTCGTTCCAGCGGCGATAAAGAACGGTTTTGCATTTGGGGTCGACGATTTCCAAGTAGTATCATTGACGCTCTCGCTGTGGAACATGCGCCGGTAAGTGTCTCAATAGGAAGAGATGACAAAATAAACATACCGAACGTTGAATGGCCTATTGTCATAAATATTGTCAGGTGGCAGGTGCTAGAAAAGAGGTAATAGCAACCTACACGGCGGGGAAGAGTCTCAACGTTTCTGTGACAAGTCAACTGACATTTCCCCAGGCAACCGCTCGCTATTGTACACACCATTCAACACGGCCCGGAGGAACTTCATTTCGTGAATGTCATCATACGACGGCCGACGCGTTGGGCCAACTTTATCCATAATCTCTTGTCTCAATCGACGCAAGATGTCCGGGTGCATGGCCAACAAATAAATGGCAGATGTCAAAGTGGAGGCAGTCTAAGATGAAGTAAGAGGTCATCATTCGACCTGACGACGCCTGTGCGTACCGTGTCTCGGCCAGCCAGCAAAATGTTTAAAGTTTGGTCCCTTAGAACCTTGATGTCTGATGAGGACACGTCGTCAGCTGTGAAGAAACTATAACAACACGGGTCGATCTGCACCAGTCGTCTGCCTGATTAAATGATCTAGTAAAGTATCATCTTCAGTATCTTTGTCTGCATCCGGAATCTCTTTCTGTTTTGCGATCGCATCCCTTAGGATCGGTTCAAGGAATGCATTAACAACTTCCATCGGCTTCCGCGTCGGATCCTCGAAGAGTTCGAAGAGTGGCCATGTTCCTCCGACCGTGTTCCGTTTTGCAAGGGCATGTTGAGCTGTGATGAATGCGGCAGCGAAATTTAACATTGCATTGGACCCTTTGAGAGACGCCCCGGCATCCGAATGATTGTAAGGGTACGGTAGCCCGGCAGCCAGTGTGTCCACGCAATGACCGAACAAGAATTCGGATGCGGAATCAAGCGTGAAACGGGAGATAGCATCCTGGTGTGCAAGTCCGTAAACTCGAACGCCAGAACGGTATAGTCAACGCATACTTGAAAGTCTACCGCCAGACCCACATGGAACCTATCTTTCATGAGTGCAACCGTGGCCTCTGCGTGACGATCGAAGATGTCGAAGTGACTGATTCTGTCGATGCTGAAGAATGGGCGAGCCATACTGCGATGAAGCCTTCGAAAAGAAGGTGATGGGAAGTGGTACGTTGCATTGACGAACACTCCTTACCTCCATGTATCACCTGTCCTGCTCGTCAGAAAATAGACATGACATCGTAAGAAACGAAAGCACACCATCCGCGTTAAACACGCCCGTGCCCAACACACTATCAGCTGTCTCCTTGAACTTGTCGCCTACGAAGTAATGAATTTGGAACTCGGAAAAAGTGACGGGCTCGCGATCCGCACCTTTAACATAGTTGTTGAAATCAGTGGCCAAAATCGTCTGATTATCAACCGTTGAAGCAAGCAGACCATATACCCGGCAATCACTATAACCTACCTTGATGTCCTGAGGTTCAGTTGTGACAATGACGTCCTCCCATAAAAATCTCAGGTTGACAACAGGCCCATGAATCTGCTGCTGCTCGAGCACGGCAGTACCTGATCCTTCCTTTGTCAACGAACATTATGATGAGTCGGAATATGCAGCTACCTATGTAGTCCGTTCCCATCCGACCGATCATATCAAACAATATGTCCACATTTCCGGGCAAGTATCCCCGAATTCGTGGTATGAGTCTTGCTCCCAAAGCCGCAGCCCTGCGACGTTGCGAGATTTCGATGGAGACAATATACACAGTCAGGATGGCCAGAAAGGTGGCAACCAAAATAGCAATTGACCCTCCAAGGGACACATATATCTCGGCGAAAGCGAGAAGCCTCACCAGAACAAGGAATGAGCCCACAATAGGCAGAACGGATGAAGCCATACAACGGCCTACGTAGCGCAAGCCGGGAGTGAGCTCCATCGCAGCTCGTGTGTGCCAGACTTCAGTGGCACGAGATGCAGAGTGTTGTTGGACGGTACTGCATGCCGCAGTTCTTGCTTGTTCTCAGAACAGCAACCGGTAATTTAAACTGTGCCGGCGGGGCCCCTCAGTATCCGCTTCACTCACAAGATGTTTTCCCTTTCCCGTGACCTGGACCTCAATCCTCAGGATCCACTGGAACACAGGCCAACGTCAGTAAAACAACAATGAGGCACGATCTTGTGAACTGACCGAAATGCATCGCAGTGCTAGTACTAGTACGTGGTCCTGAATTGGAACTGAGCAGTGCAGACGAGATATCGATCGATCACTGACATAAAGGATCATGGGTTCGACTTTCAGCGGTTCCCAGGTAAGATTTTGACTCCCTGACAGAATCCGAAACCAACGTCACTTCCGCGTTCTCTTCCATTGGTTCAGCATAGCCAAATATAATATGCCATAGAGCGAAGGCACAGTAAAAATCATGTTCTGTCCAACCTTAGCTGTGACTTGGACCCCCGTTGAATATAAACGTGTCCGACAAGTGTGACCCAAGCATCCAAGCATCGTTCTGCTGTCCGATTCTCAGATCCGAGTCGCCACTGGCACATGAAGCCGATAACTCGACCCGCGCTTTCCACGGAAATATGTCTCGGCGAACATCGATGAATCAAATGAGACACAACCCGAAGAAGAAACGATCTCGAAAGAAAATTGACTAGTGTAACACTTATGGTACGATAAATAGCGATCACGACGCGATCCTCAAGACCAGTCCGGACGTGGTGTCGCTAAAAAAAAAAAAAAGCGCGTTTGCGGAACGGCCGCACCCGCTAATGCCAGCAGGACGGATTCGCATACGAATGTCGTCGCAGTCATTTCATATCCATGGCTTCGCTGCGCCCCATGACCCTGCTCCAAACATCGTCGTCATGCCTCATGGCAAGTTGCGCATGGGCAGTTCATATTGGGTCGCACGGCGGTCCCATCGGCCATGCATGGGCTCACGGAACGCCTTGTTTGCGATCGTGAACAAAAGCGACGTCACAAACAAGACGAACACGACGATCCAGCTAAGCCAAGTAAAGGCCAGCAACGCTGTAAGCTCTCGGCACTGCCAGTGGAACTTCCAGCACGAGGAGAGATTTCCCCAGTAAACGTCGACGTCCGGAGGATCGCTCGTGCGCTATAGATTAAAGCAACGTCAGTAAATATGGTGTGGAGGGTGCCAAGGTAACTCACAGTGGCAACGGCAGCACCAACGAGCCAGAGAATAAAGAAGACGAAGAGGCCGATAAGCTCCGCTGCAAAGGAGCTCAAGAAGCGGTGCTCGAGCCTGCTGTGGATCGTACGAGCGCTGATCCGAGCGTAAACAAACGGATGGGGTACCATGATCGAAACGGGTCTTACGCAAATGGCGCCCACAAGACTGTGAGAATACTCGTCACCAAGAGTTCAACAACCACCGGGTCTGATTGATAGCGCGGCTTGCAATCAGCAAGCGGGAATGCCAAGAGAGTGGGAAGACCTACCATAGAACTGAACTCCATAGTTCGTCGGGTCGTACGAGGGTATGTGAGTGGTGTAATGTATCCTCACCGCACACAGCACCAATGTCACGGCTGAGAAAACAAACTTTGGGTCCACGGGCTAAGCAAGGTGCACTATGTGAACGAGGAGCGAGCGTACCAGGGTACAATACAACAGAAAACGTGCGCTATGGATCATGGCTGTCACTGACTAAAGGTGGGAGGAAGGGTGTAGGTTGGAGATGTCGGAAGATTAGCTGGGATTATATGTGGCATGATGGTCCAGACACGAGGTAGTTGTGCGCCGCAAAATGCATGGAAGACCGCTCCGCTTCGTTACGGGATAAACACCAGCCACACGTGACGCACAATAGGCACGCTTTGTACATCGTGACTCACAGATCGGTGCGCCCAGACCTTTATCCATCGTTAAGGGTGTTGAACACCCTTCCTAAGCCTCCCAAAGGTGACCAATTGCTGTGCTGCGCTGCGCAGCCTTTTCTTTTTGAGTCAAGATATAGAATCATGGATATGGATGGAAGCCACGGAACCACGTCAGACGCCTCGAGGCTAGCCTCGTTTGTGGCGCGACCCCGTCTGCCGTAATAATATAATCTAGAACATGATGTTAGTCGCGTGTGCCAAAGTTGGCGATTGCAATATCAACCAACGGTGGCAAAGTAAGAGGAGAACAGACCCCCTGATGAATGCGAATGCTCCTTGTATGATATGAAGGGCAGTGCATGAAAAGGAGCGGCCACCATATATCCGCCAGGCGGATTACTGGGTCAAAATGAATGAGACTCCTTTGGACCAGGCGATTCGCGACTCCGACCATTTAGCAGAATCGAACGTGTCATGACGTATGTTTTTCGGAAGGTCTGCCGGGCCGGAACCTCTTAGCTTGTGTCCCAAGGCCAACTCGGAAGCGAACTGCGTAGTACTATAGTACGTTGCAGGCAACCGGATGCCTCCTGGACAACTTTTGGCTGACTTTAGTTTCAAATTTTGCCAACACCAGTCTCGTTGTTCAGTACCCCATCGGCGATGGTCCGGGCTTGGACGGCGCGTGTAAACCAGCACAACGGTTGATATCCGGGCCGCAGTGCTGCCAGTGGGAACTCGGGGGTTTGAGCTCAAACAGGCTGAACCGCCGAAACTTGTTGCCGAGGCGACGTACGAGTTTCGCCGAGAGAGCATCCGACCCGGGGGTTGTTTTGTTCAGTGTCTCCAGTCAGCCCACCGAGTGACATGGCGAAGAAAGACCATGGACGAAAGATGTACTATCGTGGTTGGTCTAATTACCACGCCGGAGAAGTTCACACAAGGCTGTTGCTCGTTGTCCCACGTCACTCGCTCATGCTCCACCCAAGGGCGTAGCTGTGTTAGTAGTCGCCAGCCGAAAAAAATCCTGGGGTCCAGTAAGTCGCCATAGCATGTCGGTGCACGACTCTGAAAGACAATAGTAGCAAGGAAAACCTTCGCGGCCGCATTCCGCCCTCCTGAACACTGTACACGACCAGCTATCTTTATTCCCCACACGGTTTCCTTGTACACCCGCCAGCGCTCCCGAGCCGTACCGCATTCAAAGGTCCTGTCCCGCTGCCCCATCAACATTTTCCAAAGATGCCTCTGGTCTGGCAACGACATCCCCGATATTTCATCTCCGTGGCAATGGTCATCTTAACAACGATATATCTACTTAATCCCTACCGGTCCCCGCTTCGGACAGATTTGTACGAGATTTCAATACGAGACGACGGGCTACCTGCACGACTTGAGCGAGCCGAGAGGGTATACTCGAGGACCGTGGAGGATCGAAAGGAGATGGTACGGAGGTTTGGGCCAACTTCTCGGGAAATTCACATGTACGTCAACCACCGTCTTTCTGCCAGTCCAACCCAAACGCATTTCGTTCAGGTTTCCGGAGGACAGGGATCCTTGGCCGGCTTATACCGTGTGTGAGTTGCTAGTGGATAGCTAATCGTATTCATACATCATGGCTCATGGCGTTCTCTCCCAGGGAGTTTTTTCCCTCCTTCGTTTCAATGTCCACATGAAATCGAGCGTATTGGGTCACTAGGAGATGGCGGCAAGTGGACCTGCGGCCTCTCTCGACTTCAACACAAGCCCGACTGTCTAGTATACACATTCGGTGAGTTTGGTGACATCTTCGTGTTTTGTCCGTAACGAGAGCGTGTTGAATAGGCATGAACTACGAGACATCGTTCGAGGCTGAGCTTCTCGAACGAACTCGCTTCTGTGAGGTCTGGGGCTACGACTATCGCTCCAATTCCTTTGGCAGCATCAAACGTGACTACCGTGCCCATTTCCACCCGTGGGGCCTAGCAAAAATCGATGCCTACGGTCCCAGTGATGAACACAAGTTGTATACCCTCAAGACACTCCTTGACATGAACAGTATGTTTCCTGCTCTCCCGCCTGCACCTGAATTGTAATTCTCTCCAGAGCACCGGTACATTGATATACTCAAGATTGACATAGAGGGATGGGAGTTTGAGGTTCTCACACAAATACTGCAACCTTACATTGCGTCTGGGGAACCAGTTCCCTTTGGTCAACTCCTCATCGAGATTCATACATGGGATAAGAGGTTCGAGGAGTTCTTGTCGTGGTGGGAGATGCTGGAGTCCGCAGGGCTGCGACCCTTCACGTCCGAGGTGTGTAATATGATTATACTGTCGTCGTCATTACACCAACCATTGTGCAGGTCAATCTCGTATACCAAAACTACAACAGGGGAAAGGACACGGCTCTTGCGGAGGTATGTCATTCATAGCTCCCCGCTCCTCCGGCCCGGTGACGTGACCGCTTTCGTAGTACTCGTTCATCAACATCAAGGGCAACAACATCTTCATCGCCGACCCGCCATCGACAGCTCCAGATACCCCTGTAATGTAATTGCGACCTTGCAGTAGGGTTCCCAGCACCGTGTTGCATGTGCAGCGCGGAGGTGCGTCATGCTATGGCTGAATCGTCAGATCAGCCTGGACGATTGGATAATGCTATGGATTTGGATACGGTACATACGTGCATACAGGATTGAGCTTGCATAGCGTGGAAACTGCTACCCACTCTGTCGTGGTCTCGCCAGCAATCGGAATCGCATCCATCGGTGCCCTTCGGGAACAGCTTAAATACGTTGTATTCCCGCAGTACCGCTTGTTGGTGTGTGTTTGCAAGGGGGGGTGCACCGAACAAAGGCAAAGTTTGTTGTGCCGTGTGGCTGTGAACTGCGGTAGTGACTCTGAGTTGCCAAAGGGTAATTCGAACACGTCTCATGCGGACTTGTTCCGATATCTTTCGTGCTCGACCTAGTGTGCATTATATAGGACAGCGGGACAAGATTGAGGATCACTGATGTTGCTCCCTTATTTGGCAGACGCGTACCGTGTCAAAGTTCGTGTGACATAAGTTAGGGGTACGTGTGCATAACATGTCTTGGAGTAGTACTTCTTGCTAAACGAGAGGTCAGCGGTCGGATTCCCCTTCACAGTGCATATGGTGTCCTCTGCGGGATACGCTCGATCCAGGTGCAGCGCTGAAACGCTGTTGCGATGGATCATCGGTGTTGGACAAGTCTTTTTTTCTTTGGTATTCAACCGGCGACGGGGAGAACGGGTCGGCATGACATCACCTTGTCTTAGCCCGGTGTAAGCCACCAAACCCACCGACAAGGCAACTCGCCGGAGACCACCACAGTGTGACATCCCCTCTAACCTTTCTTGTCCAAGCACACCCTCGTCTCTAGGTCGCACCGACATGACTACGGAAGTTGCACCGCCTAGGATCCCATCGATTGAAGCCGGAACACCTCCGAAGGAATGGGGTGAGTCCGTGCTGGCGTCCAGCCCCGCAAAGGACACCCCAGCCACGGTTCCCCGGAGTGCAGCGGCGGGGGAAGAACTGGCGGAAAAACCAAGGTCGAGCGAAGACCGAGGTCACCCTGACGAGGAGTCGACACCAGCTACAAGAGATCGGCCGTCGCAGGCTCCCCAAGGAGCCGTGCCCGACAAACCGACAGAGAAAGCAGTTGCGTGTTCCGCTCACATGGTCGTTGCTGCAGCTCATGTCACCGTTCTTCAGGACACCATGGAAAGGGGATACCCCTCTCTGCGTAAGTGTGTCCATTTGCGAAGCATTCGTCTGAGTTGTTACCTTTAGAGCCGCGTAAAGAACGCAGTGTTTCCTTGCCCAGCACTGAATTAAAGGGTGCTCAATCTTCAGAGCACATTGGTGGCGTTGGTGCACTCCCCGGGAATCTCTCTGAGTCCAGCGTCGCTCTTTTACCAGACGAACGTCAAGAGAGAGCTCGGGAACTTCAGCCCACTCCCTCTCGGCTGAGGAGGGACACGATAAAGCCGGTGCCTGTAGGTGGGGACGACGAGGTATGTCGTTGGATTACTTACGCACACTCTTCGATCCACGGAGGTGGGCTCCTCCCGCCATTGGACTTCATGGCGGGGCGAGAGTCTTAGCTTCCCCATCTCGTCTTGTTTCAATTCGTTCACCTTTCGCGCTCGTGCAAATTTCATTGCCGGAGCTTTGGGCCAGCACAGGAGTGTGCCTTGTCCCAAGCGGGCCGTCGGATGCATGCCATGGGCCCGGTTCAAAGAGACGCGGCAGCTTGGCACAATGCCGAGGAAGTGGACGACATAATTTTGGCCAGTTATCGAAACCCCACATGTTTCACATGATGCACGGTTTCCCATTCATTTCATTCCCGATTCATCTTAGTAACGGTCTTTCTAAGCCAGTTTGGTCTAAGCGAGGCCCAGTTGCTTGGAACTCGGAAGCGCTTGTGCAACTATTGCTACGCAGATCCTCCCGGGCCTTCCGGTGCGCCTTGGCGGTCGTGTGTCAATGGTCCACTTGGTCTCCGAACTTCCTACGTTCCTTTCTCTTTGAGTGGTTTCATATTCGCGATCTGGCTTACTGATTACTCGCACTCCACATAGACCCAAGAGTTTGGCCAGGAAGAAGGATCAAAAATGCCTCAAGATGCCACGCTCTCCAAGCAGGAGCAGGCGGCTTCCCGCGCGTCGAACGTTCCCCCTGATAGTACGAACGTGGGGGCAGGAGCCATCGAGGGCGAAGCCGCTGAACCGGGTCCAGAAAAACTGGATGAGAAAAGTTCGTCCAAGTTTCCCAGATCATGACATCAATGCTGTGCAAACTTCTAATTGGGGTTGGTGTCGGATAGGGGCAGATGAACAGCCCAGTCTCGCTGTGGAGGAACGCGAATTAGGAAAGGTACCGTCCCAGGATGTCGGGGAAGAAGGACGAGCCACGCCTCCCAGGAGGGTCGAGGGGGGTTACGGTGAGGAATACCACCCTGCACTGTTGCATCCTCCGCCCCCTGGGGCGAGTGTTGCCGACTACAAAGCCTTGCATGGTGCAGCCGGAACACAGCAGGAAGGTCAGGAATCCCCAGCGGAGACGGATAAGCGGGGATCTGCGGGATCTGAAAAAAAACCTGGGTTCATGACGATGGTGAAAGGGGAAATGAAAATTCTTGCAGGAAAGATGAGCGGGGACGAGCACAAAGTCGAAGAGGGCAAGAAGCTCATTCATGGCGAGGCGTGAAATTCGGTGCGTCAGTTCCTCTGCAGTGTTGATTGGTATTGTATGGACGTCACCATCGTCGAACCGCCATGTTTGTATGATACGCAGACTGGGTGTTGTATTATTGTACTTACTCCGTGTCAGTTTGGCGACCTCCACGTCATTTTTGCCGCGCACGTGTGTGGCATCAAATTAGAGTATCTCGATATAGAAGCAAAGGGAAACACTGAGTGACGGACCGAAGGGTTGGATCTGTACAACGAACAAGAATCCTTTCATCTGGACAGAAACACGTGTAGCAAGGGACAGTCACCTACGGGAATATCCCTTTGCTCCGGGTCATGTACACAACAATGGCAACATTGAACCTGAAATCGGGCAAAGTCTTTGGCTTGGCGACACCATCTGGGGCCCAGATCGAATTGTAGCATATGCAGGAATGATGGCGCTGCAAATGAGGTATATCATTCACGAAGTGGTGGATCAACCGACATATGGAGTGCAAAACGATGTGGATGAAAGCCCAGAGATCGATCACTGCCATGCGGAACGGGCCGGGTTAGTAAGGGACGAAACTTGGAGGTGGGCCCAGAGAACGTCCTAAAATCACCTTCGAGGTTCAACGGGTCCATGAGGACTGGCTGCTGCTTGGTTGTTGAGATCGAACGACGCACCAAGTCCACAGACAGTCAATTACCGGCGTTCAGGCCGTCCGCCTCTCTGGAACAACTGAAGGATACGCATGACTCGCCGTGTATCACATGTTTGAGGCCGCGAGTGGAAATCGCAAAGTGGTCAACCTTGGCGGGGGCTTTTAGGCCGAGCATGTTGATGGGCATCCGATATGGAGTCCACCCGAAGGCTAAATAATGCGCATAGTGATGATGATAAAGAACCCACCCAACGAAGACCCTACAGAAATCTGCTGTGAAAGTATGTAGGTGAACGACAATTTCCAACAAACACTACCCGCAGCCCCATTGACTTTGGGCCCGCAATACAGAGAATAACGCCTCACTGACGCACTAGCCGTGATTTGTCTAGGTTGTTGAGTAGAGCGGCCCACATTAGCGTATTTGGGATGGACATAGAGGAGAATGAAACATCAGAATTGTGCGATCATTAGTCGGCGTTACACCATCCAGCCTGAAATAGCAAGTGAACATCCAAGCCACACCAACCTCTGAACCTCCCTTTAGACACGACAAGCCGGGGACTGGCGTAGTTCCACGGTCGGGTTTCTCCTTAGGAAAAGAACTCATGCAACTTTCGTTTGCCCACTCCGCGTGGAATAGAATCTTCCACTGGCCTCAGCAAGAATTCGACTGTAGTGCAGATGGAAAAGGAGAACCAACCGTGAGCCTGAGGATTCGCGGGCGCCCAGAACTTGGAGCCACCAGCAAGCTTAAGAAGACAGACATTAGAGGACTAAATTGTCTCCCGTTCCACCACTGCCCGGGAGAAGGGTATCGTTTTCTGTGGGAGAGAAAGGATTGGCTAGTATGGATTTTCTACATCGGTGTTCGTTCTCGCCCGATCCTTCAGTGTCTCCGCCATTACCCAGGGCGGGTTTCTCATGTGGAAAAATCGCAATGTACATCTTTCTTGAGCCCGAATCCTCGAATGCTCCCCCGACTCGGACATCATGGCACGCTCATTCAACGCATTCGTCATCCCCACCATACATGCTTCAAATGACGAATGCAATCCTTACACTCTCACCAAGGCTGTGATACAAATATAGGGGCAAACCGGAATAGCACCTTGTGCAGCATGGATTTTCCCTTGCGAAGTGGATCCATCGCTCGCGCGGGCCTCGCATGCGTCAAATTCCCCTTTGTACCGTCGGATAGCGATTTTGGGGAGCCTTCGAAGGAGCGAAGGCAACGCGCCATAAATATGCGCTTGGATCCAATTATAATGCCAACTCCGAATTCGATGGATACAATGTTCCATAGATAGACGGCTGTTCGGCACTCCGCTGAGAGTGGTCGGTGGAGTCGAAGTACAAGAGCGCGCACCCCGTCCACCAGGACACTGGTATCCGTCGGATCGTGACTTCCTCCCAGCTCCACTTCCGAAATGGACCGGCTGACAGTACTCGTTGCGTTCGAAATGAGAACGTCTATACCATCACTCCAACGCAATGATGATCAAGCCTTCGCCCGCGGTCAAGAATAATTTCCTGAATATTGTTGCCAGCGGTCAGCCGCTTTCGGCAGGGCTCCTTGTGGTAGACTGAGCGGTAGCCGTTGAATTCAGCAATCCGGCATTCCAACTTCGACCGTGTGCGAGTCGCAGTTGGCTTGAGATTTGTAAATGTGCTCGCCATTTATTCGGTGTCATATTGTAAATACAGCCCTGCTATTCTCGAGAGAAATGGTTGTTCAACGAAAACGAAGCAGAGTGCCGTGCCGAGGGCTCAAGTTCCGGTTTGGAATGCTGCTACAGTCAACTCATCCCCTCGGGCGTCTATCATCGGGGGCGATTTGATCCCACAATGTTTATTTGGTACGTTCAATGTTTGCTGTCTACCTCCACGATGGCGAGAAGAAACACCGACACGGGAAGCGGCGAGTGAGGGTTGCCGGAAGGTTATGGCAGTGTTGTTCATGACACCGATACCGCGTGCAAGCTCTCCCAAAAAGTGCCCCAGCCTGCCGGGTCATCGACCGCTACCGTTCGTCGTGATCACTCACCGCTTCCAATGATCCCCTCTGGCCGGCCAAGGAAACACGAGCGGTCTAAAAGGAGTGGGAACCTGCATCGCACAATGTCGTTATCGGATCCAGGACGACATTACGTCGTCCCGCCACATACCATGTTCTGGAACTGACATGGTCAGGAACGGCCGCATCACGTTTCCGGTCGAACCGTGGCATCAACGCACAAAAAAGATAAACAACAATAGTCTAAACCGCTACGGCGGCGGCCTGTCCAGGGCCCTCGATGGTCTGGTTCCTCATCGTCTGAAGCGGATGGCTCCATGACCGTGGACACCGTGAAAATGGTGACAGCATCGTTCGAACTGATACCACGGGGGAACGGAGGCCCGAGTTAGCCAGGCGAGCACACGTCTGAGGAAGCATATGCCACAAAGCTTCGATGGACGCGAAATAGCCTCACCTAGCTTGCCCAGTTAGCGGCAGGGTTATTGGGGTCAGCCTATTGTTAAACAGGGTGCCATAAATAGCCAAGCGGAAGCAGCGTGCGGAGCCGGTTGGGGTGCGGAGTGATTGACCCTTATAGACAACCCAGCTTGAAGACAAAGAAGAGCGAGCATGGTCATCGGCTCATTGGTGTATATATCCGATTCCACGCGTCACTGGCACCATCGTTCACGTCTGAGAGTGCAATTAAATTTGGCGCACCGATTGGGTATAGTAGGCAGGGCGTGGCAAATCGAGCCAGACATGCAGAGATTTTTCCAAGACGTGGGTATGTAAAGGTGCATTTGAATCGGGCAATTACATGTAAAGTGTACGGTGTGCAGCTGCGATCCTAGTTTCTGAATATTTAATAATGCTGCATGGTTAGAAACATCACACATAAACAACTCTGTATCGTAGATAGACACCCAAGTGCGAAGGGAGTTTGGCGGTTGCACAATGAACGGGGAGAGGAAAATAGCAATGAGGGTCCAATATGAGCTTGCACGATAACTGTCACAACACCACACGGAAGCTGTTCAGGGCCCGCCTGTCTTCGGCGGAAAGCGGACTATAGTTGCTTGGAGAAGGGTGATTTAGCCGAACGGAATGAGATGCACCAGAGGTCTGTGGGACATTGACATGTAGGCGGGGATTAGTAAGGGTAGCTATACTCGGCAGGGACATGGCATGAGTAGGCCGTGGTGCGGTGGACTGTACGAGGGGCGAGTAAGAATGACGATCGTTCGCGGATAAAGGGCTAGTTAGGGGGGACGAGACAGAATGCATTGACCCGGAAGCGACCTCGTGTGACATTGCATGTTGCGAAGTGCGGGTTAAATCCGATTTGGTGGGAAAGTCGGCTGGGGGGTAGACTTCTCTGGAGTCGGTCATAGCATAGCGATCATTCCGCACACCATTTGCTTTACTGGAGGCAAAGATGCCCTCCGGGACTCGGAAGTTGCAAAGATAGTCATAGCTTTCGACGATGGGAAGTCGCAGGTAGTCATCCCCCTGGGTACAAGACAAATTAGACATGACCCTGTGGTGTGTCTCGGAATTGCATTCAAACTGACCGTAAAATAGGCTACTACATGCCATTTACGCGGGCGACTTGATCCAGGGAGATTAACTAGCGCCGAGTAGGTCTGTTTCGTGAGCCCATTTGGACGGTTTGGGCGATCTTTGCGCCTATTGGTGGGAGGCGCCGGTGCAAGGGGATCAGTCGCCCTCATGGCCCTGGACTCCACCAGTAAGTATAGTTTAGGTCTATACGCTACAAAAACAGCTACCTGAGAGTTGCCTTCGCATCCTTCTCCTCTTGAGTGGTCTCCATTTTTTCTTCGTAGTAGAGATAGTCGCCACGCATCCGACTTTGCGACCTATTGCACATTCTGCATGAGAATCATTTCCCGAGAAAGTGCAATGTAGGGACACCAGCCATCTTCTGCCATCTGTCCAACGCAGCAAACCACCGTCATTTTCTGCTTCTTCCCAGACAAAGACGTTCCCCGATACCAACTGTTCACGCTCATTAGCGCTTAGCCGACGTCTAATCAAGGGGAGCCTGTTGAGCCTGACGGCTTCCAGGACAACATGGGCATCCTTCGCGTCACGAAGGTCTAGCCGAACGTTTGAGAGGGTCTTGTCGTGAGAAGTAGTTGTCACGTACGGAGAGCGGGATGAGTATGAGGCCCAGTGTGAACAACGGTCGAAGGCATACCGACAGACTAAGGGATGAGATGCGAGATCGAGAGCTTTTCTGTCTTGGCCGTGCTTTTATATGTAAGGAAGAGTTGCGGGGCGTGTCACGCCTCATCGGATAATGTAACAGGAAGGGATCAAAATTCCTGGAGCGGCAAAGATCAGATCGGTGATCTTCCGACAAAGACGAGGAAAAGAAACAAACGCGGGAAGCAGGCTATGTCTACTCTTGTCAAATAGTTCTTGATTTAGAACGACGGGGATGGAGATCTTACAAACATGGATGAAAGAAACACGACATGAGACAAACCTTATTTCAATGAACTGTACCTAGGCACCGGTCACAAATCGTTTACAGCTGGATCTATCAGAGCACCATGCGTGTTCACGGGAACTCTCGTAAATAGCTCAACGACTAGTAAGCAGAAATAGATAATTCAGCGAACCTTTCCCACAGTACGTGCTGGAGGGAGTAATTCAATTGTCGGATGATAATTGTTCCCGTACTTAGTTGAGAGCTTATCGTGCTGAGTATTCTTCGATAAATGAAAGCTAACGGATCAAGCACAAAGCTTACATCGTATGCTGTATACCTATTGCACTCAGGCTAGCCTATGACTAACTAGTTACCACGTTACCGCGCCTCAGCTAAACACTCGCCAGTGTGGATTCGGGGTTGTATCGAAGTTAGGTCTGATTACCGCTGCTCCTAATCTGGACCGCTCGCCCTTTGAGGTACCGAAACCCACCCACTAGGGTGAATGAATTGAATTTCAAGCGTGAATGGTAAACATCTCCATTTTAGGACGTAGTTTCTTGTAGGAATCGACGGTTAGCACCACGATTTTGACCCATCGTCTAAGCGTCATTCGTTTCATGATTTTCTGAGCGGCCATCGGCCTGCATTGTTACCCGACGGATTTGATCAGCCAGGTCAATATTACCCAAATTGCTTATCGCACTCGCGTGTCGTACTAGATACGCTGTTCACGGGTCGTTCCGGGCCGCAGTAAGATTGACTCTGAGATAGTACTACTGATTGAGAGATACGGTGGCTCTATGATGATATCGAATGAGCAAGACGATGTGACAGAGATAAACTGAACCAGTGAGCGCGAAGACAAAGTATTCGCACTTTGTGCGTGGTCTCCACGCCAAGCCCTTTTGACACAGGCCTAGATCTGTCCCGGTAACTCCGGTAAAAACTCACTTGGGACTCCATATATCATGCTGGAATTGGCACTATCCTCGCCTGTTCGCTGCCAAAAGCAAACTACATTCCAGTCAATGCCAAGCCCGACACAACTCGAATCCACATGATACTTTGCTCACGCGCACTCGGAGCAATAGCCACCGATCCAGAGGAACACGGCTTGCTGCGGACATCGTCTGTCTCCGCGATCGCACTAGCACCCACTAGTGACCAGATCACAGAGACAGCAGGCACGCCGGCGGGGGCCGCTTCCGGGAAATTTCGTCCCAGAACGAAGTGGGCTCCTCGAAAAGGTTGACATCGTGCTTGAAGGGCCAGATCGACAAACGCTCTCGGAGCTTGTTGGTGGTGAAAGAGGCCTAGGCTCTGTGGCTCGGTTTATCTTCGCTACCAGAGCAAACACGCGCACACAAGCTGAACTCGGAAGACTTGCACTTGGTAGCTTACACCGGTGGTCGGATCCCGTCCCGACAACTCCCCTTAGGCAAAACCATCTCAGCGCCGACCCAATGGGTAAATTTTCGGTTGGTCCGATACATATCGCACCGTGCCAAATTGGCCAATGAGTTTTTCATCAGTTTACCGGTAACTGGCCGGACTGGCTTCCGTAGCATTCGACATCTGGTGTTCCCTCACTCATATCATTGTGCGCTGATAGGTTCATTTCATTGCCTTCGTTTCCATGCATTGATTGGCTGGTGTGTGCGGAAGTTCGGCAGACTTGCCCAATTTGAATCGGTCAAAGAAGTCGTTATCGAGCTTGAAGGTAAGCATGCGTCGATTTTTTATGACGGCGCTACACCTGAGACACCCTGTAACACCATTCGGGAGGACGTAGCGCCAAGTCATGAGGGGATAGTGAAATTTGCCAGTAACCAGCCTATTTCACCCAGCTGAGCCTCACCCGTTACATCGCGCGAATTTTAGATGACAGATGCAATAATCGGCAAACATGCGTCACAGTACTTGGTTAGCACTGCGTTTCTAACCGTTTGAAATATTCCTTCGTTCACGTATTGATGCAGAGACCCTGTTAAGGGGCAAGCGTACGTGGTGTCTCGCAAAGCTTTTGAGAGGTAAGCATGATCAGTGTTAAGTTCTCAACAGCGGCTCCGGAGCGCTGATACGACTGCTTCATAGTAGAGAACAGCCCTAACATCCTGTGGACGAAAGACAACCATCTCCGCTTCGTGGGCGTTGGAATGCTGCGTGCCTCGCATTGCCCCTGTTAAGCACATGGTCGACTTGAATGTGACCTGTGTGGGATAGTTCTTCCATTTTCTATTTTGTTTGATCATATCATGCCTCGTTCAACATGATGAATTCCACAGCCGATTAAACGGCTGTCGGGTACTGTGTACATGGCTGATTGCTGTTCAAGCGCCAAGCAAATTTTTTCGCCCTCTTCTAGGTCTTTCTGGCGCCAGCAGTTCCTGAGTTGAAATGTATCTCGCAACCATCACACCTTGGATCTCAGTGATCAGTTTCGGCGGCTGTGCGCCTCGCTGCTGGTAGTAAACTATGCATACGACATTGTTCTTGAACATACTCATGAGGTCTGTGTCAGCCGATGAGCAGCGGTATTTCCTCTTTAACGCTACGTTATCGTCTCATTCCTGGCCCATGGGAGAGAACAGTCCCATGATGCCTTTATCGATGCTGCGGATGATGGCCGTGAAAGTGGAGGCTGACGATCTGGAAAGTAGTCCGGTAGCTGTCACCCTTCGGCCCCCGCGAGTGTGAACTGATCTTCTACCAGCGCCGGCGGCATTTCCCGAGTTGCAGGATCAAAGGATCAAAGGGGCATGCGCGCAGTTTGGGCAATATTCTTTTGACATACCATTGATCTCCGTGTCCCCCTAATCGTCGATTCAATAACAGGATTCGATGTCAACGAACATGAGGCAGGGTGTGGATTTACTGCATAAAGCGTCCGTTGCACAGTGCTCATTCGATAGCCTGATAGACGATGGAGGCTTGACCATCACGCCTCAAATGCAGAAAATTCTCGACCAGCGCGGGTTCATCAGCGTCAAAAAGGGAAGCGAGAAGCTGCGCAGCATGTTTCAGGAGCGTGAGTTGACTCTTCTTTTTTCGCGTCTGTGCCCGTTCTCTGCTCGCACATGTGTACATGATCCGGTGTCAGTGCTTTCACGGTCTCCATCGTACGGCGACATCTTTTATGTACTAATCGTACCACATTTTTTCCCACCCCAGAATTCGGCGCGTTCGATCCGAGCAAGCTTTCTCCCTTTGCGCTTGCCTGTACGTGCGGTCATTACGATGAAGTCAAAAAGGTCCGTCCATGCTCCGCGACCGCAAGGGTTTCCCTTGCACGGTGCCCATGGTCACCCCATCTCTGACGCCCACGTCGCCCTTCTGCCCCCTCCCTAGGCCGTCGACTCGGGCACCGCGCCCGAACTGACCGCCACCCAAACGCCCTTCCAGCTCGGCTTCCTCGCCCTGACCGTCCTCGGCGCCAAAGGCATCCAGTCCTCCACGCCCGGCGTGCACCTCCGCCACCGCGACGTGCTCACCTGCCTCATCGACGCTGGCGCGCCGCTCGACCTGCGCGACGTCGTCGGCCACACGGCGCTCCACCACGCCTGCACGCCCCCCAACGGGCGCGCCGAGCTCGTCGAGGTGCTCCTCGACCGCGGCGCGGACGTGAACGCCCAGACGCGCTACGGCGAGGTCCCGATCTGCTCCCCGTTCCAGGGCGGGGACGTCCGGCTGGTCGACCGCCTCATGGCGCACGGCGCGGACCTGGACTTGCCCGACGCCAACGGCGATGCGCCGCGCAGGACGATGATGTTGTTTGGCCCCGAGATCACCGCTGTCGTACAGCGCTGGGAGCGGAAACGCAGGGGCGAGGACCCAGCGCCCTACGAGGAGAAGCGGTGTGAGCACTGCAAGGCCAAGGGGAGCGGGCTCAAGATGTGCGCACGGTGCCATATCGTGCGGTACTGCTCGACCGAGTGCCAACGTGGGTCGTTCTTTTTTTTTTCACTCTCCCTACACGTTGCGTGCGGGCCGATGTGGCTTTTTTTTTTCTTTGCTCACGTGACTGGCGATGACCTCGGAATCCGGTCGGCAGGCGCACACTGGAAAACACACAAGCCGCATTGCAACCCATTTTCCGCGGAGACGACCGTCACGCTCAAACCGACGTATACGGGGCCCGACGGCGCGTCCTTCTCCTCGACCATTTCGATGGCAGACTTGACGCGCCAGGCGTTCGGTCTCGCCAAACCCTCTACCCGTCTGGTCAAACCGGGCTTTACCAAAAACGAAGCCGAGAACAAG
Organism: Tylopilus vinaceipallidus; assembly: GCA_038089215.1. Taxonomy (NCBI): domain Eukaryota; kingdom Fungi; phylum Basidiomycota; class Agaricomycetes; order Boletales; family Boletaceae; genus Tylopilus; species Tylopilus vinaceipallidus. Next base: position 29,559 of record JBBPKK010000230.1, read on the forward strand.
AGCATGGTGATCAAGATCCAGGTACCCGTCACCCCGCTTGTCATTCCCAACATGCCTCAAGCACCGCTGTTGATCTATAACAAGAAACGGGACTTTGGCTGCACGGTCGAGAGGGCGTCCAACCCACAGGCGTACGACGCCGTCGTACACACTGTGCGGACGCGCGGCGTTGGCGGAGCAAAGGCCTACTTTGCAGCCGAGTTGAAAAATCCGGACGCGTTGGTCGTCAAAATATCCGAGGTGTTGGCCGAACAACCCTTTTAAACCGGGTTGCTTGTCGGGCGTCTGGTTGTAAAAAACAAGCGATCAGTTCTATGTACCAAGGGAGACAGCCTCGTCGGGGTGATTATACAAAAACGTGATGGTCGTGTACTGTACTAGTGGCCCACTCAATGTAATGTATCGTGAGGACGAAGCAAACAAGAAATGATTCAAGCGTACGATGCCGTCATGGACGCTATTTTCTGCTGCGTTTCTGCCATTTCCTCTTTCCATGCCTCCCACGCGTCGGGTTCCTGGTCCCAAAGGGCGTGGCAATCATGGCAGCGTATGTAATACGCGGTCGTCTGTGCGCCATATCCCAGCAGCTCGCTGCGAACGCAAGATGTATGAGTGGATGTTCACACATGGAACCGTTTACACGTACAACTCGGGCAAGGTGTCGCCTACGGCATCGAGATCGCCGTGTGGCAGACAATCCTCACAGAACGCTTGAGGACATGTCTGGCATCTACCCAGGAGAAACAACACCCATGTTTAGAATGAGCCAGATTCAGAATTATGGGACATACCGGAACAACATCCCACCGGACTGTGCGGTGTTCCGACCGCATGTCGCACAGTTGTGTTGACTACACGGAATCAATGGGAGTCGCTTCAACTCGGCCTTGGTGATGCCCTGACACTCGAGATGGAACACTGGGAATAGCGATTGACGTCAGCGCATGTGACATGGGCAAGGGAAGATGCATCGGCAAACAGACCTCGAGGACATTGACTGCACACGACCACCTCGCCTCCGTCTCTGCAATAGATGCACCAATCCTCAGACTCGTATTTGGTTTTGGATCGCTTCTTGGGAAGTACCCTCTTCTCGTCCATGGGCTGAAAAGGCTCGTTTAGGAAGGACACATCACCGGATGATAAGTGTCATGTTGGTAAGTAAATCACTCACTTCGTCACATCCCATGTAATCAGCCATGACATGGATCCCATCCACCACCACGAGCCGATCTGTACGTGCACGTTTCTGCACCTCCTTCCACTCCTCGGCGATCTGTTGGTTGTTCTGCGGTCGTGTGACCACTTGACCTTCGAACAACCGACTTTGAACCTGTGCGACGCCGCTCAGCAGCCGGCGTTCTTCCTCCTCGGCATCTTGAAGAAGTATTTCACTTTCCTCTGCTTTGACACCGCCATCACCCCCAGTAGCGAACTCCTGTTTCATCCGCGCGTCCCTCACGCCCTCGCGTGCCCGCGACTCCTCAAGAATGGTGTTGATCGGCGCATTCAAGAAGCGGCCAAAGTCCATGCTCGTGTCTTCACGCGAAATGGCACTGCTACCCTTGCGCAAGATGTCCATGAGCTCTGCCATCTTGAGTTGCTGCGCATTCTCATCGGATTCCTTGCCATCGGAAGAAGGGTTCGCGCTCATAACTTTGAGGGAGAGGAACAGCTTGCGGCGGATCCGATCGAGCATTTGGTCCTCCACGCTTCCGCGACAAATTAGGCGATACACCTTGGGGTTCGATGGAATTCGAAAGGGGGAGAAACAACATGGGAACGGGCTCACTTTAACGACCTTGGTCTGCCCGATGCGATGTGCTCGCGCAATAGCTTGCAGGTCATTTTGTGGATTCCAATCCGAGTCACACATGATGACTGTGGACGCTTTTGTGAGATTGATACCTTACGATGGTGTTAGCCTTTTGTTGGAGAACGCAACTTCATATGCACTGACCGAGACCACCAGCTTTTGTAGACACTAAAAAGACTTTGTACGCTACAAGGGATTTAGCAGCGGAACGTAGTGTTGGACGTCTTCTTACGGGACTTCTCTTGTTGAAACTAGGAGCAGGGTAAGAGGGAGTCTTCGCTGAATGCTAGTGATTAAACATACTAGTTTGATATCCAGGGTACGCCGTGGACGCGTCGTACCTCCATCGAGTCGTGCATAGGGTATCTTGCGGAGATCCATGAAATCTTCTAGTATATCTAGCATGCTGTACGAAGAGTTGTCATGATAGGCACACATAGAAATCGACAAGATGTACCTTGTCCATTGCTACCCACATAATTAATCAAAGTGTGTTAAAGTAAATCGCGATGGCAAAACGCACAGAAAAGATAAGAACACGTTCATCTTTCGGGAGGATGTCAGAAAGGATCTTGTCGATGGCAATAAGCTTGGAGGAGGAAGCGACGATGTGCTCTCCGATGAAATACGGGGATGGAGATGCGTCTTCAAGCAGATACGGGCTGAACATATGTGAGGACACAGGGCCGACGAGCATAGAAGCAGCGCGTACTGGTCACAAACTTTGCGCAGTTGCATCAGTAGGTTCATCAGCTTCCTCCAACCTATGACAGTGTCAGTAGACCACCCTCAAAGGATTTTTTGTCTTACGGTTAGCCTCCCCACTGGCTGTTCGCTTCATCTGAGTTACGATCTGTTCTCTAACTTCCCGCCTCCCGTCATCATCCAGCCCATCCTCCAGTTTACTGGTGAATATCTCTTGCAGGTCCAAGGTGTCCATGCGAGTTAATAACCGATACGTCCAGAACCTTTGAGCCTCCGTCATCGGTATAAACACCGTCAGCTCTTCGCGTGGCGGAACACTGATCTCAACAGAGTCTTTCGTCCGACGCATCATGACGAGTTCAAGAAGCCTCTGTGCAGCTTTAAGTATGGGAATGGAGTAAGTCCCCTTGGTAAGGTTGAATGATTCACGGAATATACGCTCTGAAGCAGGCGTGAAAACTATTGGATATAGCCAATGCAGGAGGCTCCAAAGTTCGACCAGATTGTTTTGCACAGGGGTACCCGTCAAAACTAGACGGCAATAGAAATCAGCTCCAGTCATCGAACGCAACAATTCACGTACTGAGCCGGTATATGGAACCCAGCCCTTGGATTTTACTCGAGACCAGGGTTTCCGAATTCTTGATTTTGTGGCCCTCGTCAAGGACGCAGTAAAACCATCTACGGGCTTTGAACCAGCTGTCGTCTGCAGTATATGACTCGTAGGTTGCGATACAAAGGTCAAACTTGAATTCCCCGTTGCGGATGGTGGTCTTGAGACGGTCTCGCTCGGCCTGGTTCCCATGATATCGCAGGACGCTAAAAGAGGGTAGCCAACGAGCAGCTTCCTGTTGTAAACGGAGATGTTAACATTTTATAACACACAAAGAGGAGGAGAGAACGTTTTGCCAAGAAGATAGGACGGAGAGAGGACAAATAATGAGATGTGGATCTTGGGGGCCTGTATGACATTATACATTTTCAATGCCAGCTAATTATGGAGACGACACGGACCCTTGGAGTGTTCTCTGATGTACGCGAACAAGGAGAGCGTCTAGCAAACGATCAGAATACGAATCAGGGCTTTAACGTTTTTCTGCGAACCTGCAGCGTCTTGCCAAGACCCATCTCTATGAGTGGCATCGTCAAGTCAACATGAGAATCCATATATGCGTGCAGGCTCACCGTCACCAAGAATGCAGTTCATCCCTGTGTCGACGTTCGTAACCACATCCGGTCTAGCCAATGTAAGCACTCACCATTATTATACATGTACAGGAGGAACGCCAACCCCTGGAGCTTCACGCCGGGGTGCATATATCAGCCGCCCGAGCATGCCGCCACACCAAACGACTACGCGCACCTGGTAACCTTTCATTTCACCGCTTTCAATCAAGGCAGGCTGTTCCGTCAACGGACGGAATGGTACATAGGTGACCTTCTCCCCGATTCCCACAAGTTCCTTGTGCAGCACGTCGAAGAAATTGGTAGAGGGTAAGAGCGGCTGGAAGAGGTCCCGATGACAATACAGCCAACGCCGCTTCGAAGCATCCACCAGAACGCGCTTAGAGTTGATCACAATTGTGAGCTAGTGATCCGCATTGCACATGCGACAGAGAGGCGCATCAGTCGCCCGCGACAACGTTGGCCGCCAACGGACCACGCTTACCGCTTTCTTGTCCTTGATTTTCAGTTTCTTCTGGGTCGCAGCACGGGGACCATCTTTCTCTGAAAACGAGGGCGTGCGCGAGCGCTTGCTATGGCGCGGGGGTATGACAAGGGTATCGAGTGTGGGCTTGTGGAAGCTGTGGTTTGGGGGCGTCGCGTCCCCGACAACGGTGGTGCTTCGCGTCGGGCTTGACGCGCTGATGACGTCGAGTTCGTCGGTGTCCGACTCTCCCTCAACAGGGAACGCGACCCGCTCGACTACGCTCATCGCCACAATCGTCGTGCAAGCCGTGCAAATTGACGCGTCTGCCGTGGGGCCAGTAAGCTTAGGGCAGGTCAACTCGCGTCTAGTGGCTGTGCGCCATCAGCCTAGGGCAGATTCGCCATCGGAAATGCAGGCTGATCAGACAAACGACGTACAGGAACTTGCAACGATTATGGTACCTCAACAGTATGAATACCATCCATCAACGCTCTCAACAAACCCGAATCACGGTCAGACTGTTCGCCACGGTTTCTCGGAGAAGTGCCACTCCTGTCTAGTTATTAAGAAGTCAGAGTTGACGAAGCGCAAGGGTTGACATAACAAGAACGGGGGCAAAGCAGCATGCCTCGTCGCCAACCCGACGCTTGAATCGTTTCCAGTAGGCGCTTGAAGCAGATTTCAGCGTCTTAGTACCCATCAGTCACGCGACCCGCCACAGATGGGTGGCATGCTCTGAACATGACCTGTCTATCACTGCCAAGGCAGGCACACAGGGCAATTATAGGTGTGCGAACTGACCCATGACTCGTGGTAAGGGGGGATACGTGTACCCAGGGACTACTCGGCGTACGGCGAGCAGACTAGCACACACCCTTCTTTCTGTCGCTCTGGCACCGTGCCGACCATGTTTCGGAAAATACGTCGGCAGTTGCAAAAACGTGAGTCTACCATGGGTCAACCGAGAAACAACGTTGACGGGAACCAAGAGTTGAGCAAAGACCAGGAACCTTCGTCCACTGCCAATATTCCCCAAGAAATGGAAAAACCGATCGAAATCAATATTCCAAGTGACGTACACTCCGTCGCGTTTTCGGTCGACGGAGAGCATGTAATGAGTGCGGGTTTGGAAGGCAAAATTCGACATTGGCGGGTGGAGGACGGAATGAATGCAGGAGCACCGATGGACGTGGGGAGCACCATCCAAGATATTGCAGTATCAAAAGACAACAAGTGGGTCGTTTGTGGGACGGGTAGTGGCATGGTGACAGTGTGGAATGCAGAGAGCCGTGCCAAGGTGATCGAGTTCAAAGGGCACAAGAAGAGCGTGAACGCGGTTGACATTTCATCCGACGGGACAGTGTTCGCGACTGGATCGCCGCGGGAGGAGGCAGTCTCAGTCTGGTCCCTTGCGACGGGCAGGCAAGTGCTCGGTCCCTTGCCACACACCTGGACCGTGGTCGGGGTCAGATTCTCGCCCAACGGACGCTTCATTGCCACCGCCACCTGGAGCCGTGAATCCGTTCGGATATACGACAGCCGGAACGGTCGCCTCCTCGCCAATGTTCCACTTCAAGTCAACTCGCCATACAACCGGTCTCTGGTTTGGGCTACAGATAGCAAGCAGCTCTATGTCTTGTCCCGTATGGGCGAAGTACATTGTCTCGATGCATCCGGGAATTTGCTCTTCAAGTGGCCCGTTCATACTAAAGTGGACCCTACGTGCATTTCCATGACGGCCGATGGCGCAATCATCGCGGTTGCCGCCAATTCGCTGGTCTCTTTCTGGAACACTTCAACACGCAATCAAGTTGGGTCCGTCATTGAGCACAACGCCTACATCTGGTCCATGGCCATTTCAACTAACGGCTACCTTGCGATCGCTGGGGCCCAAACAATCACCCTCCACAAACTTAATGATATCCTTCCATACCCCTATAGCAACAATGTAAGTGCATCTACGTGAAAGTTGATACTGCACGTGCTAGCTGTTCACTACCTCCGTTTTTTCTTTGGAAACAGGAACTGCCCCACACATGTAAGGAAGCTGCCCCTGTCGAAGAGAGATCAGGTGCTCTTCTTTACTATTCTCGCTGTGCATTCATTGATAGGGAGGTCTAGTCGACATTTCTCAAAAAGGCACCCCCAATGGAACTTGCGAGTCTGTTTTTGACGATCCCAGCGCACAGGAGCAGTTCTCGGGTGCGTTTATCCGAGCCTGGGATTGTACTTCATTGATACCAGTCTCCAAGACAATGGGGCTTTAGACGTCGAACAAACCATCCAGAAACTCCGTACTCAGCTCACCGATGCGCGAGTGGACGCACGGAAAGCCATTCAAGAGAGGGATGTTCTAATCCAACAACTTGCACAAGCAAAACTAGAACTTTATATGCATGAGCAGAAACACGACTGCGAGACCTTGTATGCTCAGGACCGCACAATGGATGCAGCCTCGTCTCTTCTTAAAATCATGGACATCGTGGGAGAGGAAGCGGGAGTCAATAAGTTACTGATAAACTGGCTTAGTGGTAGGTTTCGTTGTTGCTCATTGAATGGATGAAATCAATCTCTGCCCTCAGAATTCACGGAGCGATGTTCCTCCAAATTGGAAAAACATGGTGACGACGCATTGAACGCTAAGCAATATGTGGAAGCACTTGAAGCTTACTCTGCTGTCCTATCCCTTTCTCGATCTGCCCCAAATAATGTGTTAGACAAGTGGGTATGCACAATGTTGATTCATGGCTCAGTGAACGATTGTGTTTGCGCCACCACCAAGGTAGGCTCAGAGCAATGGTTTGGAGCTCTAAACCAATTTTCGTCATTTATCGTCAGTTCAAGCTTCCAAGGTTGACAATCTATCGATCCATTTGTGACGTTCTGGAACGGGAGGGTCGCATCGCTGAAGCGATTGCATTCTTCGGGCAAATGCATGGGGAATTTGAGGCAGACGTGAGTACTTGCGACGAGCAAATGCAGTGGGAACTTAGTAAGTGACCCTATGTGCGATGCAGCAAACATTGTCTGAGTGGTTTATGCAGATTTTCAAAAATCATGTGCAGACAACTTGGAAAAGCTTGCTCAAATTGCAATAAACTCCGAAAACTATGATCAAGCAAATAACAGCTTTTCGGTGATGATGTCACTGAATGCAATAGATCGGACGAACGTCCTCGTTAAGCGGAGCAGAGTACGAACGATGATGAACTCATGGGTAGATGCTTTGAGTGATGCTGACGAGGTATATATCCTACCTCCGTATTTCAGACTTTCTGAGTAATAAAGCCATAGGCAATCGGGCTCGATCCATCGTCTTACCTAGGGTACGAGCAGCGGCATGCAGCCTTACGTGGGTTGAATCGCCACACAGAAGCCGTAGAAGCGTTCGAGATGATGCTCTCAAAAATTGACCAATCGCCTGATGAACGAGTTCGGAGTGAGTCTTTACTTCTCAAACCAAATGTCGATTGACGTGGCCAATAGAACTTCGTTCCAATTACATTGATGCCAAATGTGCAATTCGGCACACCCTTCACCAGACTCTCAACCCTGTGCCACAGGTACTCATTGACACTGCT
>JBBPKK010000231.1:0-37221 GCA_038089215.1 Tylopilus vinaceipallidus
AGCAGGACGGTGTGGTTCGCCCCGCACGCCACGTCCGCCACGCGGGCGACGGATGCAGGCAGTCGATCGGGTGCGCATCCGGCGAATTGGCAAGGCGCAAATGTGTGTGCGTCGTCGTGTGTGCCGATGCCCAGCTGGCCCTGGGCGTTGGAGCCCGCAGCAAGGAGGACGTGATGTGATGCCATGCGTGCGCGTGTTTGACAAGGCGTGTCGGCCGTCTCCGACCACGATGGGACTCTGCCGTCCGAACAGTAGCGCGTTGGGCTACCCCAAATTATCAACATATTATATGCTACAGTACATTGGATATATCGTGCGATAACATCAGGAAAAAAAGAGAGAGAAATATTTATTAAGATGTCGTCCCTATACCACACGACCCATCCTAGTTGAACTTGCTGCCAGTGATTTTGACTGTCATCATCACATCAGACACGGCGGAGATGAACGACACAAAGGCACAGCGCACCGGAACCATCAGGCTGCCCAATGGCGCATAACATCTCCATCGGATGGAACGCCAGTGAGGTATATCTCGGAATGTAGGGCGATGGCGGCCGTGTAGGATAGACCGACAGGCCGGTGGGGAGACTGAGCGTGGTCAACGCGCCGGGGCTCAGATCGGACATCGAATGGATGGTCAGTCGCTGGTGTCGCCAGTTGGTGGGAGTGAGAGCGGACGTGCTATAATAACGTCACTTAACGACCAGCCCACGGTAAAGAGAAACGTTGGACGCACGTCGCAAAGAGACCAGTTTGAGGGTGAACGTCGAAACACGACAAGCCAGCAGGGTGAGGATCCCATGTTTGCGCAGCACGATCGGACCCTCGGACATCCCACAGGCGGACCTCGCCGGAAAGACTGTCGACAAAATCCGTTTTTGATGCCCTTTGACAAGATAAACGCCACATACCTCGCCGACAGGAATTGACTACCGATCCTTGGGTGATACCGCACGTTCTGCACCCATGCATGATGCTCATGGTAGGATCTCACGACGGCGTCTTCCTCTTCAAGACGGCGATCAAACATTTTAACGACCCCATCCGCGAAGCCAGCAATAAACGTCGACGATGACCCAGGTCCAGACACTATTGAGGTAACCGGACTCTCCGAATTGGTCTCCATGTCCTAGATTCGCTCAGTCGGTCAAAGCACGCAGCGGATCAAACGTAGAGGTGCTCACCAGCACTTGTGATTCCGTATGCGCATCCCAGACGCGGATGATTCTGGAATCACCACACACGAGGAGAGATCCGCCGCATTGTTTCCAATCCAAAATGAGTCCACTCCCTCGCCGCACGTTGATCATCTCGGTCAGACCCCGGAATGAGCTCACCATCTGTAAGGGACCTTGATCCAGGGTAGGATCATAATTACGGTAGAGGCGCACGGTCCCCTCAGCTGCCAAGGTGTTTCAACAAGACGGTGAATTGAAAAAGCAAAAAAAGAACACCAGCCGACCTGAACCTGCCATAATGATGCCCCCTACGTCCTGATTGATGATGTGTAACGAGGTGATGCCGGTGCCTCTGGGGTTTCCGTTGCAAAAGTAATTGAGTCGTTTTCGCTGGGACCAGTCCCAAACGCTACAGTACAGTCAACACGGCATTATTTACAGGAACGAAAGAAGCCACACCTGATCATATCCGTGTCGTTTGCGATGACGACGTGAGGATCGTATGCATGCAGCGTCATGCAAAGTGGGTTACTGCTGACTTGTAGATTAGCCACCGGCCGATCCCATCGAGAAAGTTCTGTGAGTGAACCGCATAAATCAGTCGGAATACCAATATCGCTGCAAAACCCGATTCACCCGCCAAAGGTGCTTGCAGCTGTGTTTCTGAAATCAGGTGCTCGTTGCGCTGCTGCCTCCACACCTGGTAGTTATATTGCACACTGCCAGGTTCGTCCGCCTCCGCTTGCTACAAGGGGGTTCCACCAACACGTGAGCAGTGGCAGCACAGCAGAGAAAACACACGCACCCTCATCTGTGGTTCCTTGAAATATTCGCAGCACCAATCAAAGAACGAGCTCTTCAATGGCAAAACGTCCCGAAGACCATTCCCAGTTCCGCACCCAAGCGGGACGTTGCTCCCGTTCGAATCGACTGAGAATATACTTCCACTTGGACTGCTCAGATCGCCACCTGGGCCAAGGCTGGCTCCACTTCTTCTGCCGTGCGTTGCTACCCGTCGGCGCGAGCGCAGTCGTACCATGTCCTCTTCCATGAGCGCCTCCATGACGTGTGAAGGAAGATAATCAGGGTGTGATTTATATTCAGTAGGCGAGGGGGGCTGGGAGGCCACACGCATTGCGGTCGGCGTGGCCGGGCGAGAATAAGGCGACGTATATTGTGCGAGGTTGTAGTTTGGCGAGGGGGGTCTGGACGCGGCAAGTAAGTCGGGGCGAGATTGAGGTGGGATGGGAGAAGATGGGGCGCGAGCATCTTCTGTTGTCGGGAAGGTGATGCCGCCTGCGAGGTTGCGGAAAACGTTGGCGAATGAGGAAGTACGTCGGAGGGTGGACGTGACGCCAGAAGATAATGTGCCTGTCATGCTATCACTGCGGCTCATTCCTGGACGAGCGTGCACGGGAGAGGGTGGATGCTGCGTCAGAGGTGATGACTGCAGGGACGAAACACGGGAATGAGCTGTGCCTGGGACACCTCTGGAATCTCCTTGTGAGGGTGGCACATCGAGAGATGTACAGTCAAGACGGTAGAACGGAGAAGCCAAGAGGAGCGCCATAATGTAGTCCGCGATCGTCTGTGCGAGAGTGGCGACTTCGTGATATGGGTCGCTTGTCAATTCCAGTAGGCTCACGAAGATTGTGAAAAACGATGAAAGTAGCACCCGGTTCTCCTCTCGCGCTCCTTCATCATCACCGAATACATCCAACCATTCCTGTACAGCGCCGGAGGTCATGTCTTCTTCATGGGGCTGTGTGCTTGGGTCGCCACGCCATTTCCTGTCTTCCTCCCAATAGATCCATGCGCAGATCACGAAATAACCTCTCCATTCTTTGACAAGGCAGCTGACGAAGACAAGAAGCTCTTTGCGCACCATTGGACTTGCGTCGTCCTTCACGGCAAGCGTCGCACCAGTTGCGACGGCGACTTCCATACGGAAATGGATGCGTTCTTCAAGTTGATACTGCGTCCCGGTACCACCACCACCTTGTTTCGTGGGATTTGCAGACCCACTGGCGCCCATGAACGTACCGAGTGCGTAAAGCGCTGCGGCCCTGACTTCTGGTGAGTCGTCCGACAGCAGCAAGATCAGTTTATCCTGTGTGCCCCTGTCCACGCCATAGACCTTGATTTCGTCGTTCCCCTCCCATATCTGAGCAATGCACAACGCGCACCACTGCCTGAGTAAAAAGTCACCCTCGTCCAGTTTTTCGAAGCAGTTGTCGAACACGCGCTCTCTCCAACAGGCCATTTGACCATTGTAGTAGTCTCGCGAAACAGCAGCTAGGATGAATGCACACATGGCTTTGTGTTCGGCGCTATTGGGAAGTGAATGTTGGGGATGTTCCTCTGTAAGAGCGAGGACGTTGGCAAAATACTTGAAGCCTTGGGTATTGTGTAGGTCGACTTGAACACTTGGGTCCACGGCGAGAATGCGAGCCCAAATGAAGATAAGCACCGGCCGAAGGTCTTGACCCGCGGCTTGTAACAGCTTGGAAATGTACGGGAATATGCCAATCGTGAGAACGAGGTTGACAGCCCACGGCCCTAGATCAACAAATTGAGATAGAAGGATGAGAGCCCGGAGTCTGTGGGGTTGGGAAAGAAGAACTTGAAGGACAATGGGTAGTTGATCCGGGGGCTTACGCGGTACCAGGTCCCTGTCAGTCTGATTACCAGGAGCCGTCGGGGATCCGTTGGAGGCGGGGGAAGAACCATTCGTGTTATCCGTACCGTCAAAGCCTCCGCAATTCTGTGGTGGCAGCGACATTGGGCCACGTTTCGTGAGCGCAGAGCCTCCGCGGGATATCCAGACTTCAAAAGCTGTGAGTTGGTCCGTAAAGAACCTGCTTGGTAGGTATTGATATGGCTTCTCGGTCTGTGGGCCACTAGTGCCGCGCTGGTTAGGTTGGCTAACCGTTCCTCCGCTAACACCTTGCCCTGTGGAGTTGACTGCACCTCCAGATATGGGGTTCTTTTCAAGTAGCTCGGGAAGTTGCCTTAGGCAGGTATCGACAGCAAGATCCCATGCACCCCAGAGGGTATGGGTGTTTGTAGCGGGCAGAGCGGGGCAAGTATGAGGGGTGCAATGGTAATTTTTCATGATGCGTTCTGCCAGAAGAAAGTTGCGGAAGAGAGATGCGATAAGGAGGTCGGAGCGGTATAAGCGGGTGAAGACGTCTCGAGGAAAAGTGGTCCATGCGATTGTATCTGTGATGGCGGTGAAAATCCAGTTGAGCTCGCCCAAGGGCGTCCTTCGATCCTTAAGGTCACCGGGGAGTTGCATTACCATGTCTGGAGTGATGTTGTTGGGGAGCTGATGTGTCATGATAAAATAACGGAGTGCGATATCGATGGGGGAGGTGAGGCAAGAGGTAAAGATGTCCGCAGGGAGCTCCGGACATGAGGGCAATTGCTCGTGCGCAAGACATGCTGCGAGTTGGAGGGAGTTCGTGTAGGGCTGCATGCCGTCGACGTAGCCGCCGCGGGTGGTGAACACTTCCTGATCGCGGCGCTCGGCAAAATTGTTGAAGTTGGTAAGAAGATTACCCGCGGCTGAGCAATCCCAGATGTATACGCCCGGGGACCCGAGCCAACTTTGAACTTCCATGAGTGATACAGGGATGTATTGGGTGTAGTTGCGATTGAAGCACCAAAGTTCACCGCTGGGAGTAGGCTTGGGTACGCCGTGACCGTTGTAATAGAAGCAGACGGTCTCGTCTTTGGCCTGCTTGCGTAGATTAAGGCAGAAGCGGCGGAGGTCCTCGTAGGAAGGGTCTAATATAGGCTTGTAAGGAATCTTGAGACTGAGGCCCTCGAACTGGTGCTGGAGGTTTGTACCGATGGCTTCGAGGGCTTTATGGGATGGCATCGTATGAGGATCGACCCAGCATTCGAGGACGGCACAAGGGTTAGTCTTGATGATGTCGGGAGGATCTACATCTATGTTGAGACAGAGCACTAGAGCGGCGTTTGCGGTCTTGAGTTTTCCGGGGGCGGATCCACGCCAGGGAAAGAGTCTGGCAGAATCGGACGAATTGGGCGCGGGATTGCCGCAGGTGAGATGTCGTTTAGCGGACCAGTAGGGGATGATGGGCAGCACATCCGGGAGAGTCTCTTCGGAGCCATGGTGCCTTCCATTGGGCTGACTTTCGGGCTCGCCGCGGCCATCTGTGGTCTGGTTAGAGGAGGGGTCCGAGGCGGAGGTGTCCGCCCAGCCGCGTTCGGTCACGTTATCGGAGCCCATGTCTGAGCTGGCGAGTTCCCTGAAGGAGAGCACGTCGACGCCTAAACGAACGGGTTGGCGAAACGAGGACAAGCGGACGCCAGCTGGACGGCCTCACCCTGTGCATGGTGCCCGTTCTGCATCTGAGCGCCCACGGGAGATACGCCGCCGGGTGCGTCGTGTGTGGGCTGTCGGGGATGGCGTGCTCGCTGCTGCCCACGGTGACGAAGCCGGGCGTGACATCGGTGTCACGGGTCACGGGACGATAGCGCCGAGGGCACCGCCACCGGGGCCGCACACGAACACCAGGGCCATGTCAGGCGTCGACCCGCCCATCGGCGCGCTCGTCGAGATCTCGGCCGGAAAAGGCTTCGTCCGCTTCTGCGGCACGACGTCCTTTGCCCCCGGGAAATGGGTCGGCATCGAGCTCTTCGAGCCAAAGGGCAAGAACAACGGCTCGATCCAGGGCACCGAGTATTTCGCGTGCAAACCGCTCCATGGCGTGTTCATTCGCCCGAGCCAGGTCAAGATCCTCGCGGACGAGCCCGACCCGCCGCCGGCGAACGTGAGTCGTCCCTCTCCGGGTACCGCCATTCCGACCACCCATGTCCTTAGCGTAACCTCTCCCGCTCCGTGGTCGGCCATCAGCGTGCCCCCAGCACCGGTCTTGCCCGGCCCACGCCTGTGCGCTCAGGAACCGCGACGAGCGCTGCCTCGTCCTCCCGCTCGTCGAGCCCAGTCAAACCCCCGCCATCAGCGACCTCCATGCTCTCACCACCAGGCAGATCCAGTCCCCATATCTCTCGTCTCGCACCACCCTCCTCCCCCCTGAAACGCATCCCGTCACTCTCCCTTCAGCCACGCAAGTCCTTCCCTCGTCAGTCGACCGCTGATCCCGTCCCGCTCAGTCCTTCCCTGTCTACTTCACGTGCTACAGCACCACCCCTCCCACCTCCATCACCATCTGCGTCACGTGAACCGTCTATTACCGTTCCAACTGCAAGAATACTCTCCCCCTTTTCCCCTCAGACTGCTTCACCCCAACCCCAGCCCCAACAACTTCAGCAATCCCCTGTCCCAGAACCCGCATCCCTGTTGCCTCCCGCTCAAATCACACCGTCATCTTCCATAACCAGCGTTCCCGGTCATGTGCGCTCTGTGTCCATCACTCGAGAGCCGTCTTCAGTTTGTCCCTTTTTATACGACGATGTCTGCTACTCATGTGACCGCGCAGCGCACTGTAGAAGATGCCGAGCTTCAGGAGCTTCGTGCAAAGACGCGCGTCATGGAAGCAAAGCGCGCAGATGATGCTCGCCATATTCGTGAGCTCGAAGCGCGTCTCTCTGAAGCGGAATCATTCGTCGCACTCCGTCCGAAACTTCAAGCCAAGCTGAATCAGCTCCAGACAGAGCTCATTGCCACTAGGCGTGAGTTGGCCGACGCCCAGCAGCTTGCTCATCTCTCGGACAACAGGGGGATCGACGCACAGGAGCAGTTGGAAATGGCCATGCTGGACAAAGAGGTCGCGGAAGAGAGGGCCGATTTGGCCCAAGCAGAGCTGGAGGAGGTCAAGGAAAAGTTGGCACAGGTCGAGGTAGAGTTGCAAGTGCTGAAGGAAGGTGGTGGTAAGCACCCATGCCGTTTGAAAGATCGTGACGTTGACAGTAGGCCAGCGGCCGGAGAGGAGGGTGAGGCGAACACAAAGTCATCGTTAGCATACATTCAACTCGAAAAGCAAAACGAACGTCTCAAGGAGGCGCTCATCCGGTATGTACGGCGGCGTCGTCTATCCCACCCGACTTTTAACTCTACAAAGTCTTCGGGACATGTCTCAGCAAACCGAATTAGATCAGCGCCGGCGTATTGTCGAGATGGAGAAAGATATTACGAATATCGATGATCTTCAAGGTTTATTTTGTTCAACCATATGCTAACGATGCTAATTCTGTACGCCAACTTACAATAGGGCAATACGAATCAACGCTTATCAAGCTCTCCAATGCCGAAACGCAGATCGACGACCTGAAAGCGCAGCTCGATGATGCACTGGGAGCGGAAGAGATGCTGGTGCAACTCACTGAGCGGAATCTCATGCTTGGAGAAAAGATCGAGGAAATGCGTATCACTATCGAGGACCTCGAAGCCCTCAAGGAGCTCAACGACGAACTGGAAGAAAACCACATCGAGGCAGAGAAATCTCTGCAGGAGGAGATTGGTACGCTCCGTGTTGTCGCGCAATGACTGTGGTGGGTCTGATTTTTGTCCAGAATCAAAGGACTCACAGATTCGGGAGCACCTGCAAAAAATCTCGACGTTGGAAGACGCCTGTCAAGATTTGGAAGGCACCATCTCTCAGTTCCGAGACCTTGTACTACAACTTCAAAGGTAACCTTGCGTGCTCTGCCTTCATGCGTACCCTTGTGACCATGTCCCCCAGCGAACTTGATGGCTTGCGCACCCAAACTCAAACGGCCCAACATGAGTCTGCAACGGCAGCCTCGCAGACAGCAGCAATGATGTCCCTCAATCTCAAGCTCCAGTCGTCCGCTACCAAGAACCAAGCAAAGACTGTCGAGCTCGAGGTGCGTAAACTAGAAGCGAGAGAAAGCAAGGAGTTGCTTGGGATTGTGCAGGTAATATCAGCATTCATTTGGTTTCTTGTGGAGCGTTGAATTCTGTGGACTTAGCCCTACCTGCCACAACTGTATGTGGAGAGTGACAGTGATGCTACAAGCTGTTACCTCTTCTTCCAACGGGTGGGGTTAAAGATCGATCTTATTAGCACTGTCGTCGGACAGGTGCATGGACTTCCCGAGTCTCTGAATGGCGATGTGTCTGAGACTCTTGTAGGTATTTGTGAGGTGAGTGTCGATCCCTTTGTCATGAAATTGCACGCACGAAACGCAATTGCAGATGAGAGGCCGTGCTGTCGGTCTCGCCATCCTATGCAAGCGTTTCGCTGCGATCCTTCGCCGTTGTGATCCTATCTCATTCCTCAATATTGGCCGCATATTCCCCGAGATCGCACCTATGGAGAAACGCATCGACATGCATATTGATCTTTTGAGACGTGACGAATTCCGCGAGATGGAATTCGTCAGCGATGTCGTAAAGTAAGTGCTCCGTGCCCCATCAGGCTGGACAGAGCGTAACCCCTATGCGATGTAGGTTGCAGGCGCAGTTTGACCACCTTGCCGAAAACTACTTTAGGGGATTCGATCAAGATTTGGGTGAACGAGAATTGGGATACGCGCTCTCGTTTGACAATGATCTTGACGTATTTGCTGCTACGATCGGTCTCACGAAAACCTCGGTCACTGCCATCCTGCGCGACGAGGACGTCGTCCTTGACATGGGCGGATACGACCCAGAGACCGAACTTTTCGAGCCTCTTCAGAAGCTTCTCGACCAGTGCAAGAGCGCGAAGGTCCTCTCCAAGTTCGTATCCTGATACTGTTCTCTCCCTGTTTGAAGAGCACTCACGATCGGAGATCAGGAAGCTCACGAAGCGCTTAGAGGACGTCATCCAGGACTCGGCTGCATTGAAAGCCCATTTGGTCGGTCAGCTCATGTCCTTGAGCAATGCCGTTCCCGAGCTGGTCAACTTTGGTATCTCTGTATGCCCAATTCCGCTAACGCCCTTCTCGCAAATATGCCGCTAACCACTTTTCCATAGCTTGCTCAGCAAGTCATTCCTCACCTCAGCGATGCACGCAATGCCAAGTCGCCGTTCCAGCTTGCGACGGTGTTGTCGTACGCCAAGCAGACCGCCATGTCGACGGTTGCCAAAGACCTCCGCCCCGGTGCATTATTCTGGGATGTGGTCGGCGAGGCCATGGCACAACTTTCGGGAGAGTGCGGCAAGTTGTTGCCCATTGCACTCGAGTCCGAGAACGTTGTCAAGAGTACATCCCCCCCTTCCATCTTATCGACCATGGCTAACGCGAGCTCTGTTGGACAGTCACCGGCACGCCGCCGTGGATCATGCGCGTGGAGGAGATCCGCGCGAACGTGGCCATCAACGTTGAGGCGGAGCGGAAAGCAGCTCAGCTGCAAGATGAGATACAGGGCCTCGTGCGGAGCCTCAAGGCGCGGGACCAGACGATCCAAGAGTCGACGGTCAAGATCGAGCTCATGGAACGCCGCATGGAGGCAAGCAAGAAGCAGACAGACACGATCGTGGAGCTGGAGAGCGAGCTCTCGAAGGCGCGCAAGCAGGAGCGGGCGTACGAGGAGGCTATGGAACAGCTGCAGGCGGACTTGGATACGCTCGAGCAGGATAATGCGAAGCTCAAGGTTATAGCTGCGCCGGAGCGACAAGGTATGGTGTGCACGGCTTCAGTCTTTCCCAGATTGACACGTGCGTTTTCGTGTGTCAGCCATGGGCAACCAGCCCGCCGAGTCGGACAATGCGCCAATCGAAGGCAGCGTCGAGACGTCTCACTTGCTTGAACAGGTACGTCGTGCACTACAGAGCTCACACCACGAGATCTCATGCGCACCGTAGATTGAGGCGCTTCGCGGCACGGTGCGATTCCTGCGCACGGAAAACTCGTACCTCAAAGGCCAGGACTTGCTCAAGGAGATCCAGGCCCTGCCGCCACTCCCAGAACCAGTCCATCTACCGCCCACGCCCCCCCTCGAGCCCTCGACATTCTCTGATTCCGACGACGGCGACGATTCGGGGCCGGATGTGCCGCCCTCGCCGCCGCCGATCACCGTGCGCGCCCTCGCGACGGAGACCAAGGTGTTGTACCGGGATGTGATCAAGTTTTCAGCGTCGCCGCGCGTCGTGGACTTGTCTGCGCTGCATGCGAAGCGGCACGAGAACGACGAGAGCAGGACGATGCGGGGGTGGATTCGACGCAAGGACATGCCTGCGCAACAGGTGCTGGAGCGCAAGATGGCGGCGGAGCGGCTGAGCAGGCGGGTGAAGGGGTTGATGCAACGCGCCAGCGCGCTGTGATGGGGTTTTGGCACGACAGTGGACGTACCGTTCGACGCCAGGTCGAACGTCTGGTCTTTGATGATGATACCGCACAGTAGCTACAAAACGTTCTGCTCCGAAACTACACTACAAGATGGATTTCAGTAATAGTAGACTGACTACATAGTTTCTAGTACCTGCTTACTCAACGCACAGCCCTCAAACCCCTGACCGCATCCACCATGTCAACCCCACCGCAGCTCATGGAATTGGACCGCACGATGTTCAGGGCCTTTTTGGATAGCGCTTGGGGCAACCAAGAGATCTTCAAAAGGGCGCTTCCCGCACCGTCGAGTATCGAACGCACCTTCAGGTGGTGCAATTTTTGTGCAAGTCCATAGAGGGCATCGATGGACACATTCTAGCGCATGAACACCACGTACGAGAAGGGTGCCTGTGTCATTGGGCAACCTGGCATTGGTGCGTCATTGGTATGACTCAACGGAGAATCACTGATCACGAGCTGCAGCAAAATCTGTTTATTGTGTACGCCGCCATTGAACGGCCTCGTCGAAGGGAACCGGTGGCTATTCAATATGCCTGGGACACAGCCGATTCGTATTTGCTCCTTTCAGACTCACAGGGTGCCACCTTCCACACATCTAGAGACATTGCCTCCTTGATGGCCCATCAGAATACTATTTGGGCATGCTCCGACTCTACGCCCGACACCCTGATCCCGTCACGCATGTCCAGGAAGACCCCGGGTGTTTGAATTTTGCAAACGACCTCCCCTGCCCCACACCCTTAGCCGCCTATATGACTATGACACCGGAACAATGACTGTGTTTGCAAGGAAATAGGAGCCTTGACTGTCAGTCACGCCGCCAATGTTGCCAAAAACATCGATGTCATTGCAAGAGTACCTATCGAGCCCGATGGTTCCTTGTTTCCGGGACCATCGAGCGTTTTTTCTTTTTGGATCCCCGCAAGGAGAACGGTATCATCTCTCGTAACAGAGTTCAGGTACACGTTCCTACTGAATACATCACTGCTCTTCTCAGTGATGCAGTCAAGGGAACGACGACCTCGTACTGCGAGCGTCGTTGAGGTAAGAGATGACTGGCAGAGAGAGCCACAGAAAAGCGATTCGTGGTGCATTCACGCGAAGGCGTCAGCTGAATCGGGCGTACAGAGATACCACAGTTGACCGGCTCGGGAACGACATCGTGAACCGGGCGGGAAGCAACACGAACGTGGGTCCCGGAGCAGAGGCTGTGGTTCGGATGTCGGTCTGAGGGGTTCACTAAACGATGACCCACGTTTGCCGGCGGCCACGGAGGCTCGAGGATCTCGACCTCAGGGACTCGGGACACGCGTAATTCCCTGCACCGTGCCACCGTGCTCGCTCTTTGGCGCAAAGAGTGCGATGCCGACCCTTTCTTTTTGCGGCACGAAGAATGCCGTGGAACGAACGAAGGCTTTCTCGGCCGAAATCTTGACAAGCGTGCTGACATGGGCAGGTTGGGCGCTCTCAGGTTCTCGGCGCTGTTGATCAAGTACTGATGACCCACGCTCGGCGAGCCCGTTACCCCCGCTATTATTCCGACCGACCGTAAGCCGTCACAACGCGGCGACCACAGATCCTACCGCAAAACCATGCCGACGACGACGATAGAGAACACGGAGACAGCTGGCAACCTCCACTGCGATATATACATTAGCTTATTCGAATGTATGCACTTTGGTAGCCAGTATGGCTGTGAAACGGCATGAATCCCAGTGGGCCGATACGAGATGTCGCGCGCTATCCGGGATGGGTTAGAATTGGAAAACCCACAAGCATTGCTCGGAGAAGCGGGAGATCTCACGGAGCTGTGCTGGTAGTAAGCAATCCACTACGAAGTATGTTAGATTGAGCGCGAGAACGAAGACCGAGTACGGTGCTCGAGTGAAGTCCGTCGGTCAGACTCGGACGGAGGAGATGAGGGATGTCTCTGTTTTCTGGGGACAGTGTTACAAGTGGTCACGTGCTCTGTGTCGGTGCAGTCGATCATGGCCAACGACTTCGACCTCGAAGCGCTCGTCCACCTCGAACAGACGTTAGCAGCACCTTCCAAGTCTTTCGTCCCCCTCCACTCCTAAATGCCCCCTTGGACAGTGCCTACGACGCCGGCTACGCAGACGGCTTCGCCCACGGCCGCATCCACGGCCTGATCGACGGCCGCGCCCTCGGCCGCGAGAACGGGTTCGAGATCTGGGAGGAGATCGGGTTCTACGAGGGGTTCGCGCGGACGTGGCAGGCCATCCATGCCCGCGCGCGCGGACCAGCCGACCAGTGCGGTGTCTGCGTTCGCCCGTCCCGCCCCCGCGTGGCACTCACCGCGCCCGCACCCCCACAGACGCCCCGCACACCACATCCGGCACCTCCTCGCGCTCATCCGCCAGTTTCCGACCGTCAACCCGTCGGCGGCGGCGGTGGCGGCGTCATACCCGGACGCTGCTGCTGCTGCTGCTGCCCCCGCCCCCGCTGCGCCCTTGGACCGTGCGTCCGGCGACGAGATCGACCTGGTGAAACTGCAGCGCCAGATTCGCTCTCGGTACAGGGCACTCTGCGCTTCGCTCGGCGTCCCGCCCACGCTGCGCGTCGGTGCCGGGCACGACGATGCTGGGGAAGGTCATGGGGACGATGGGCGCGATCCACAGCATGCCGCGACCCGCACGGCGACACGGAGCGTCTGGTCGCTCGAGGACGGTACCAAACGTCCCAGCGTGCAGGGACTCAGTTTCTGACGGCCCTGGTCGTCCGTATTCATCGGCGTTTGCGGCCGAGGAGTCTGCAACCAGTGCGTATCGTCGACAAGCCCGTTCGTCGAGTTCAATTCTCAGCAGGACGAATTATGAAAGAGGAACGATGACTCGTGTTACATACAACGAAGGGGTAGACATAAGGGATACTACATACAAAGATCGATAACACATTGGGACGGCAACAGGATGACAGGTCTTAAAAAGAATCAATGCCCGCACCCGTAACACGCTGAACCATTGGAACCGTTGATCCCGTTGGCACCGTTGGTTCCGTTGAAGCCATTAATTCCATTGATGCCATTGATGCCGTTCGTGCCGTTCATGGTGCTGTTGCGGCGGTGCTCGTTGGTGAACGCGGGGGTGCTGTGTACGTCCTTGGTGCCAGGCACGTCCATGCTCGGGTTCTTGGTGAAGAAGCTGTTGGGTTTGAACAGAATACTGAGGTGCTCCACGGGCATGCTGCGACGCCCGAGGTCAGAACCGACGTCCGGGAGTATGAGTCGCATTACTTACACCGGCCAGTCCTCGGGGCGCGGAATGTGTGTCGTGCCTGCGATCGTGTGGAATGAGTTCTTCAAAGAGAGCGGAACATAGAGGCGCCAGACGCACCAACGGTGAGGTAAAGCACGATGTCCTCGTTATCGATGCTTCCTTGTCCTTCTTTGACCCATCTGCCAACAGAATCCTCAGGTTCCTCACGAGTCTGTGGGACATACTTTCCACTGGGCCACATCCTGCCACCCCTCGTGCCCTCAACGTCCCTTACGACCCAAAGCGCCTTATGCGCAAACGAAGCACGCCGGGCGATCCACGAGTTGTTCTTGGCCATGAGAGGCAGCAAACCGCCCTTCATCGCGATCTGGTACGACGACGGCTTGCCGGACGCGTAATGGGTTCTGTTCAGGTTCGCGATCCGCCAGCGACGTTCGGCGGCCCAGTCAAAGTCGCGCGCGCCGTCTTCGACTTGATCCGTGAGGACGCGTTCCTTGACGTAGAAGCCGTTGCCCGCAAAGTTCTCCTTTGACCCAGTCGGCGCGTCAAGCGAGATGACGTCGGATTCGATGACGGAGTTGTGGATCCCGTCGAGCATTGGGTCGACGCGCACCGAGAAGATGTGTTGGTGGAGGTGCGCGTTTACACCTGGTGCAACGACAGTTCCGTGAGGATTCGGTTCGTTAGGAC
Organism: Tylopilus vinaceipallidus; assembly: GCA_038089215.1. Lineage (NCBI taxonomy): Eukaryota > Fungi > Basidiomycota > Agaricomycetes > Boletales > Boletaceae > Tylopilus > Tylopilus vinaceipallidus. The sequence goes on from JBBPKK010000231.1 coordinate 14,339, forward strand.
CAGCATTGTAAACTTGTAAAATCCCACTAAGCCTGATCTCAAGCTCGATGTTGCCATCTTGGTAGAAGTAGTAATTCCAAATATACTCTGATGGATGTACGTCAGCGATAGAAGGGGGAAAAAAAAATAGGGGCAATCTGACCATAGTTGGCGAGGGTGCAGACTTGGCTGACGACGAGACGTCTGCTTCTTACGGTGTGCGAACGGCCTCCTGGGCGATAGTCAGTGTGCTTCCAAAGGACCCCAGCATCCTCCTCATGAATGCAAATCGCATTTTTGATGACGAACGGTATCCCGGAATGAGTGACGAATGCACCGGGCTATTCTGCCATCAGCGGGCGTTCAAAGCCATTAGGCGTTACGTACCAGATAGTGGATCTTTCCGAGGCAATCACAGCCAAGAGAAAGATCATTAGCCATAGTACCCATACCATATTCACCACTGAAGCCGGCTGAGTCAATGACCAACGCTGAAGGTTAGCGACACGACGTACGAATCAAATGCAAACTTCCTGGAGTGGGGGAATTCTGGGGCGCCATAGGGCACCACCATTTCCGCAAGACTGAGACGATAAAAGACAGGGCGGATCTCCCCATCATCGTTGTACGTAATCGTCGATATTGCGACACCTTCACGGTGGTTGAACGCTATTGAAAGGCCATTGCAGATTAGGCCGGTTTGACAGATGGAGACTGGAAGCTTACCGACGTGCATCCTCCACTTTTGCCATTCTAGAGTATGCCCATTCATCTTGAACGAAACACCTTCTGGTTGCAAGATGTGCAAAGGCTTGAGGTCTTCGCGAGGCTTGTAGGTTGGGTCGGTGTGCTCCATGAGATCCGGGAGGAAATCAAACGAGGTGAATGGCGGCGGTATCCGCTCACGGTTAGACTTGGCAAACGACTCGTCGGAGAGCGAAGGGGGCTGCGTGGTTTCGACGCTTAGCTCTTGCGATCCATTGTTGGTGTGCCTATATCCAGGAGGGAAGTCAATTTGGACGACTTTCTCTGCAACCGAGTCAATGACTGGAATAAAATCCTAAAATACACTCAAAGTTAAAAATGGCATGAAGAAGGTTGCTAAAGGGACAAAGATTGACAAGAGGATGGGCATAGAGATTGTCGTGTTCTGAAAAGCGCGCAAACATGAGCGCCTGTTGCAAGCGCTGGTGCTTGGGGAACCGGTCATCATAGCCGATCGCCCAGCCATCGGCAAAGATCTGGTGGGGCTCGACGCCTGGATTCGTGAGGCCTCAGTGATCGGGGAGTGGACCGACGCTTACCAACTTCTCTGGCGAGCGCTTGAACTTTGGGGTCGTTGCGGACAATGACCTCGCACATGGTGAGCTCCTCGACAGTGATCTGAGGTTCGGAACCATCGGGGATCGGGTCCATGGACTCGACTTCCCACTCCCCACCGTTGAGAGTAAGGATGGCATTGTAGCAGCCTCTGGAGCAGCATGATCACGTCAATGACCATGTGCGGTGAGTGCAGCACTCACCCATTGATGACGTCAAGGAACTGTGGAAACCTCAGAAGATGTGTCCAATGACAGCAATGCGACTTACATCAGACTCGGCCTTCCTGATGATGTCAACGGGTGGCTCGGGCCTGGCACCGGGAGCGAGGGGGATACCGAGCGCCGCGAGGACGTCCTTCTTCGGGGGCGGAAGCAGAGAGCATGTAATGAAACGCACTGCCTTTATGTGCGTGTTGGCAGTGGCATAGTGGCGAATGGCGAGGGTCACTGCGCTTATCTAAAAGGGCCGTGAGCACACGCGGACGACGCAGGCCAATCGGAAGACGGACCTCGTCCGGGGTAAGAGGGTCGAGGGGGTGCTTCAGCTTGGCAGGCCTGGGGGCAGAGGTCTTGTGGACCGTGGTGGAAACGGCGGGCAGTGCAGCAGGGGTCATCTTGCGAGGCAGGGCGGGTGAGGCTGATAGGCCACTGGAGGGACGGATCTGGGAATTTGACGCTCCCCTTTATAGGCGGCAACCGAACCTGAGAACGAGACGGCGCCCAGGCTGGAGTGTCTTATCTCGCTTAGATAAGACGAGAGTCTACCGTTTGGATGCGGCGAGATGGCAAAGACAGCCAACCGGTTTCGATCCAGCCCGAAACCCTGCCGTCGCCGGGGGAGACGGAGAGCAAGCTTCTCGTCCGCAGCAGAACCACATCCCCTCGCTGCTTATCTGGCTCGGGCCTGTGGCGAGCAGGGTCACATCGAGGCAGCCCAAGCGCGCCCTCATGCCGGCACGTGTGTGGGGCTGGAGAGCGGCGCAAAGATAGCGGTGAAGAGACCGGAGAGAATCCCGGATGAGCATGACGAGGTGCGTAGATGGATATGGGAACAACTTGGCTTTTGATAGGCCGTTTTGGATCAGTTTAATTCCGGCCGGGGCGGCAGAGATATCTGTCGGCGCTTGGACTCGGTCGGCTGGGAGAGGAGGAGCACATCGCTAATCCGAAGCGCTTTGAGATATGTCTGGATGCGGACTAGCCTGTACGGCAGACCGGGAGGGGCCTCGAGAACCCGGTGGGGCCATGTGAGCAGCGGCGTTTGCATCATCTTACTCATGATCGTGTCATACGACTTTCGCAGGTCCTCATTAACGGCCTCGAGGAAAAGGAAGCGACGAAGGAACCGGGAGCCGAGCAAGCCCGACGCCATGATTGTGGAGCCAGAGCTAGCTCCGTACTTAGGACTAGTACACGTACCATCACCTGAGAAATGATCAACTGCCATGGTAACCACCTTCCCGATTCACGCGTCTGCTCCGCCAGCCAGGGAGTACCGCCAGACCATGACCGTCCAGAACACCGCCAGCAGCGCCCACGCATGCTGTTCGCCCCAGCCTGCCCAGGAGGTCCCGTCGACACCGTCGCCCTGCTCCACCGAGCCGTCGCCCACGCGCGACAGCAACCCAGCCGACCCGTCGGAGCACAAGAAGAGGAAGAGGAAAAAAAAGTCCAACAAATCTGCCTCCAACGATCCGCCCTCTGCGTCCCCACGCAAGCCTGCCCCAGATGCAGAGCGTCCCCCCGTGCTGTGCATCAGCAGAAACAAGCACTGGAAATACATTAGCTCGTATCATGTCTGTCTACCTCCCGCTCCCCCTCTTCCTCCTGCCAGTTGACCCATCCTGTCGCAGGGCCCCTGGCTCCAGCTGCCTCTCGAGTTGCTCGAGTCCCTCCTGGTTCTCAACCTCGACCCCACCACGCTGTCCAGCGCGAAAGCGCCCCCGCAAATGCTACACCCATCCCGTTTGACGCCCCACCCGCGTGCGCTCCCCCGTCCGCGCGAAATCGACAGAGCACTCTCCGACCATACTCCCCCCGACTCTCCTCGTCGCAAATACAGCGCCCTCCCGTCTCCGCATACCACCCCATCGACCCCGCTCCTTTGGCCCATACCAGGCAAACCGACTCCCCCACCCATCGATCCCGGCGTGTTCCGTAACGTAGCGACGATCCGCCGTCTGATCGACGAGGCCGCTGAATTGTCGGTGCGTGCATCGTCTGGATTGTCTCACCCTGCTCTCGGATCCTTCCGCGGGGCCACCAACGGTGCGTGGCCCCAGAGCCTCGGGCTCGACGGTTCAGCCAACATCGGCGGTGGCAGAAACGTCGCCATGAGCGCGATGCGCGTCCATCGACTCCGGGCCCTCGCCGTGCAAAAGCTCGCGGCGGCCTACAAAGCCGACGAGATCGCGAGCAGCGTCATGGTCATGCAGGGCGGCAGCGTGTTCGACGACATTGCCGAACGCGTGTTGAGACATGGTGCGTCTAGTCCGCTCGCCGTCCGTCGCCGTCCGAACGCGTTCGTAGATCCCAACGATCCCGATGCGAAATACGTGCACTTTTTTCACGAAAAGATACCCTCTCGGTGCGTGAGCCACGGTTGCGATATGCCCTCTTGACTGTTGGAACAGCGCAAACAGGCAATTGGCAGATACCACTACTACCCAGGTGTTGGATGAGCTCATTGCGGCCCATCCGCAGCGACTCGAATACTATCGAACACGAGGCATCGTGCACTGTTTCCGCGACGAATATACCCTCGCTACCAAAGATTTTACACATGCCCTCAAGGAAGCCCGCACCGCGCGCAAGGGTCGGACAGCACACCGCAGCATATCCCTACCATCCGATTCACGAGGAAAGAGCGGCAAGAAAAAAAAAGGCTCCAACAAGACCAACGGGCAAGCACCCCCAAATGGCACGAGCGAACCTGCTGAAGGACCTACTGCCGAGGGCCCGGACGGGGAGCCGCTCTTGGTACACCCCTCCGTTTCACCCGACGCACCCGATCCCATCGAGCCTCAACTGTTGTTCCTGAGGGGCGCGACATATCTGCAGCACGCGCTTTATCTTATCGAGTCCGCGATTTTGATACTCGAGGGCGTTAGGAAGCCAAGCCCGGGCTCTGACGGCACCGAGTTGCGCTTATGCTACCTCGTCAATGGCCGTTATGGCGGTGTTGAGATCGGGAACCAGGACGGTCCCTTGGGAAGGCGTGATGGTCCCAAAGCACGCGCGTACAGAAGCGTGTTGGCACAGGAACGTTTCCGCGAGGACATTTGTGGCTATCTACGCAAGTGCATTCGAGATCACGAACGCTTCCTCGCACACTTTGACACGCTCGAAGGGCCGCCTGCCATACTAAGCGGGAACACCCTCACCGACCTCGCTCGGCGGATCGAGACGGCGTTTCTACTCTCCGAGGTGCCCCGACCTGGGCATCACATCGGCGGTGGGGCAGTCGGTCTCACAGGCACCGAGGCCGGTCTCCCGCACATGTTCACCACCTACCACCCCCTGATCGTGGAATCCCACTTCACCATCCTGACGTGCCAGCTCATGCTCGCGGAGCTGCCGACGCTTCTCGCGACGTTCGCGCGCACGGCCGTGCTCGTCGACGGGCTCGAAGGCTACCCCGTCTTCCTCCCCCCGCGGTCCGTCGCGCAGGCCGAGTTCATCGAGGTGCTCGAACGCCTCGCGTCCGGCTGGCGGACCGGCATCCAGCCCCACGCGGCCATGCGCGCCGCGCGCGTGGTGGGCGGCCGGCTTGCGATCGAGGCGCGGCCCGTCTCGCCGTCGAGCTCCCTGCTCGAGGTCCAGTCGTCTTCCTCGGCCGACACGCTCGACTCCTTGGCGGCCCCGTCTGCCTCGACGTCGCGTGCGGCTGCGACGACGTGCACCGCCCCCGCGGCCGTGCAGGGACATACCCCGGACGCGTCGTTCCAGCAGGCCCGCATCGACCTGGTCGAGGCACTCGACTGTGCACGGCTCTTGCTCGTGCCCGTGGCGGCGCGACAACGGGAACGCGCGTCGCAGGCGGCTGCGGACAGGGCGTCCAGCAACAGCAAGAAGAAACCGCTGAACATCAACATTCCCCTGCACGGCCCCCGGGTGGAAATCATTCTCGCCTGGCTCGCAGCCGTTCATTTGGCGGAGCTCGACAGCGTTGCCTGATGGATTCCCATCGAGGGCAGAGGGAGCAGGACAGGCGGTCGACAGGCCTGATCTCGCGGCATCTATGGACAGACCAAAAAATAGACACGAATGATCGGGTTCGGACGGGGGCGTGTTTTGATTGATTGATTGGCTTATTCATGTCTCGAGTTACACATGATGCTTGTTCAGACACACACCCCATTCTTGCGAGCAACCCAGAACGCATTACAACATGTCATTGCACCAGGTCAAATGCAACCAACGTTTGTGTCCGATGGATGCGCGCAGAGACCTGGATCAAGCCACCGCCATGCACCAGCTGCATGTCGGCCGCACGGTGGGAAGGGGCATCTGCCCTTGCCCATCACGGTTCCTTGCGTGCGCGTGTCGTTCTGGCGGCCCTGCCGTCCTCCCTCGCCTGCTGCACACACGGTGCGATCGAAGCGGTGATCCATGGCACGAGCGAGGCTGCGCCGAGCACGATGGGGATGAGGACGCCCACGGTGGGCAGGACACTCGCCGGGAGCACGCCGGCGTAGGCCGGTTCGAGAACGAGGACGAACGGCACGGTGCGCGCCCGCGCTGAGGCGGGGGCGTGGTCGGGGGTGGGGACGCCCGCGTCGACGGCGCGGATGCGGGCGTAGCGCGCGCGCGCAGTGGGGTCTGGCAGGGATGACGGTGAGGTGTCTGTACGGTGGTGGTGGTGGTGGCGTGGTCCCTGTGGCACGGGCCTGTTGGCCGTGATCAGACCCCGCGCCGAGAGGTGGGCGAGGAGGTCCCGTGGGGCGTAAGTCGTTATCGCAAAGTCCGCGGGGGTCTGGACGCCGTGCCGACCCATCGCCCATGTGACCGTATCGTTTGTTTTCGGACCGTGCGCAAGAAAGAGAACGCGTGAGCGGAGAAGGCCCTGCGCGCGGACGGAAGAGGGAGGAGAGACGTACGGACGCAGGCCAGGAGAGGCGAAGCGTGAAGGTGGCGTAGGATGCCCATCTGTCGTCGTCGAGGTCCAGGCGCACCCAGAGCTCGTGGGGGCACGACGGCGGGGGGGTGCTGTCCTGGTCACACACTTGATGGAGGGGCGTATGAAGGACGGCAGGCTCGAGTGTCCATCGTCGCTCGTTCTCAGAGGGACGGAGCGTCGACCTGGGAGGTGCTGGGTGAGCCCCCTCTGGAGCTGTGGGAGGGAAAACACACCAATTTCCGACGACGTCCGCAGGAAGATCGACCGAGTGCGCTCGAGAGGGCGAGAAGGTGATAATTTCCGTGTTGGCGGCGACGTGGTGACATAAAAAAGGGAGAAGGAGATGGAACGATCGCTGGGTGACCCTCATTGTGTGGCTCGCTGTCAAGTCAACGCGCGGACGCCGTCGTGGAAGCCAACCAAACCTTGTCCGACGGTGGCGAACAACTGCTGATCACGATAACAATCAAATTTACCATTACAACGGACCACTGCTACACTTTACGAAAGAAGGGTAATGAAAGCTGGCTATTCTGAGCAAGCTGATAGTGACTGCACGAGGCATGAGAATATGAAAGCGGGAAACCATATGAATGGGCGGCCATCTCCATAGGCGCCACAACAAGCTTTGAATTTGCACCCAACGGAAACCATCACGGACTTTCAAGATGCAGCTAACCTTGATTTCATACTCAGTGCAAGGTGGGCGGTGACAAACAACTTCGACTCGCCTTGGATTCTCAATCTGCCCATGTCCCCCAACAAGTCATTCATTCCCTCCCGGACGGCCCTGAACCTTAATATCCCACACCTTTCACTCTCCACATGCTGGCACAGGCCACTGAGCGTGGTGAACGTGGCGAGACAGCTCGAAAGCGGGCAGCGATAGGTCTTCTGCTGGTGCTTTGGGCTCGCGAGATGGCGGTTGAGGTCGTCCAGCGTCCCAAAGGTCCTGTGGCACAGCACACACTCCCACGCTTCGATATCACTGTTCCACGACCGCCCTGTGGCGACATACTTGACGTCTTCAATGAGCCGTCGTGGCACAGTGATGGAATTACCACCATCATGGAGCTGAACCCATCGGTCGATCATCTGGCGAGTGACACCCGACGGGCAATACCCAGATTCGAGGTGGAGTATCATGGCTGACTTGGTGACGAACGACTGGGTGCAGCCACGGTGTTGAAAGGCACACGGTACCTGCTTTGAGCGATGGATGCTCGAGTTCATGTGCTGAAGCAAGTATCAATCCATTGCGAGCACGAAAGTCAAAGATGGAGTCACCGAGCGCAGGTTGCTCGCGGAATTGAAGACGCGTCGGCACTCGACGCAATAGTCATGGCTCTGGCGGTTGTGCTCGTGCAAGCCAGTGGCGTTCTTGAAGGATCTGTCACATCTGTCACAGTAAAAGTGATTCTGCAAGCAGTGTGCGATTAAGGAAGCGTGGTCGTCAAAATCGGTGTCGCATTCACGACAGAAGTGGTGCCTGGGGCTGTTGATCAGGTGTTGTCTGAGGGCATGGTAAGAGGGAAAGTCTTTGCGGCAGGAGCCACAGTAGTCGTGGAAGGACGAGTTCAAGAGGTGCTGTTCGTACGAGGACCACAGCTCGAACCAGCGGCGGCAGCGATCGCAGTAGTAGTCCATGTTCAACCTCACCGAGTCATCGAGCTTTAAATGACCGGTATCCGGGGTCCGACGCGCGTTGCTGTATCCACGTGACCACGCTTCGTCTTGTTCTTCATCCACGTCCTCACTGATGTACTCGACCTCGGCACAGAAAGCCAAGCGACGGACCCATGCACGTCCAGAACTCACAGACGAGCAGAAACAAGAGATAAAAGAGGCCTTTGAGCTCTTCGACACCGACAAGGACGGCTCGCTCGACTACCACGAGCTCAAGGTCGCGATGCGCGCACTCGGCTTCGACATGAAGAAGGCCGAGGTGCTCAAGATACTGCGCGACCACGACAAGAGCGGTCATGGCCTCATGGAGTTTGAGGACTTTGCCAAAATCAGTTGAGTCCTCGCCTTGGCCTGCACTCACCGCGTTGCACCCCCTCCCGCCGCACCGTTACGCGACATGGTCTTTTTGGCGGTCGGCGGCAGTGGCGTCTCACCCTCCCTCTCCCTTTCCAATTTTGTACTGTGTTACTCACCTCAGATCCCAGTGAGCGAGCGGATCCTCGCGCGAGATCCGATGGAAGAGATCCGCCGCGCATTCCAATTGTTCGACGACGATAACACGGGCAAAATTAGCCTTCGAAACCTTCGAAGAGTGGCCAAGGAGATAGGTGACCGCCTGGAGGATGACGAACTGTGAGTGCGATCGCCCTGTTCTTTTTGTCCACTTTCAGGGCACAGAACCCCTGCTAAGCGCAGCACTCGAGCCCAGTACCCTGCTTTCGTACACGGTGCTGTGCGCCCGTTCTTCCTTTACCGTACAGACCTCTTGTTCACCGTTATTTCCCAACATCGCGGTTATTTTTCTCCATTTGCGTTCCATATTTGCTCACCTCTCGTCTTCCATTTTCCTTAGCCAAGCGATGATAGACGAATTTGACCTCGACCAAGATGGCGAAATCAACGAACAAGAATTCTTTGCGATCATGACAGATGATGCATAGAGCCACGGCTCCACATGTCGCTGCCGTGCCTTGGTTCGCCATATATGCCCGCACGCGTCTTCTGTTAAAATATCACGCTACTTGTTTCCCGTTCGCTATCTTATTTATCTCTTCTCCTTCCTTGGCATATGGACCCCGATCGCCTGCCGCAGCTTTGGGACGCGTGGTACGTTTTTTTTTTTTTTCACACCCGATCACTCGCCAACCGCCGTCTGACTCATTTGAATTGTTTCCCAACTAGCCACATGATCGCTGTGTATTCATTGTTCCCTACTAAGCCCCAAATCTGTAGCCACCCGTTCGTAATAACAGTGCCTCTCTACCCCGTCCGCTGACGCCGTGCCACCGAGACTATTGGCGTGTCCAAATAATAATAATAATAATACATACAGTAAGATGCGCCGCGCCCCCAGCCGCTGGCGCTTCGTTGAAATGGGGAGCACCATATCTGATCGGGCATAAATGCGCAGTGGTCCGTTTGTGTCCGAGATGCGGCGACCCCAGATCCATCTTCGTTCTAGGCCGTCCGTCGGCGACCGTTGATATCACATGGACATATCGATGGCGTCGTCGACATGCGCACGCACATGTTTTTCCTGTTTGCACTTCACGCCGGAGGATCTTTCGACGACGCACTGCAAGACACCGTGTATCATACTTTACAACTATAACGTATTTGCTACATGCTCTGGACGGATTGGTACGAGTGAAACACATGACGAGTCACCCTAGGGAGGAAGCGAAAAAAAAAAAAAAAACGTCCGAGTGTGATGATGATGCAGAATAATGATACAGAATCCCCCACCGTCTGGACGGGACGGTGATACAATACAACAACAGGTCGTGAAAAAGGCGTGGACGGTTTTCGTCAAGGCATCTACAGAACCGGCGGCTTGGCAAAGCGAGGGGGGGTTAAGATGGTCATCAGAGCAGACAAGAGTGCGAGAAGACGTGTGAGGAAAAAAAAAAAAAGAAAGAGCTAGAACGGTTGCTCAGATTGGGAGCACCTCAGGCAGCGTGCCACGGAGGCTGCCTTGACCCCACAGAGGCTTGAGACCGAGGAGTTGACGGAAGCATGGGTGACATGGAAAAGATGGCGGAACCCCCCATAAACAAGAGCTCGTCGAAGCGAGGACGGCATGCTGTGGGTATATCGCATGCGCACAAAATAAAAAAAGAAAAAAGGACCGTGAGGCGGTGGCGGGAGATGAGTGCGATGATGGCTGGCTTCGACGACAGCGCAGCGCATGGCAGAATGTCCGAAGAGGAACGGAGAGGAATAATAACGAGATGAGAGGGACGAATGAAACACCACATGTTGGGAAAATACGACCAATAAGAAGACGAACGATAGAAAGGAAAGCGCATTGTCCACAGTTGTCAAAAAGTCCGACTGCCGTCATGTCGCAGGTGAGCGTCCAGAATGGCCTCGGACTGTTCGCCCAAATACAAACCTTTGATGCGTGTACCTGAGATCTCATGTCTCATGCTTCTCCGCCCCTCATGCGTTCCATAACCTTTGGCATGTCTTTGTGAACTTTCATATGTTGGCCCAGGTTATCATGTCGGCTGAACTCCTTCCCGCACCCTGGATATGGGCATTTGTGTGCTATAGAAGAGTGTGCGTTAGTAGAGTATGACGTGAGGATGCTGTAGCGCCACGTACGTTTCTCATAGGTGTGAATGCTCCTGATGTGTCTCTTGAGGTGCTCCCCCCTCGCGAAGCATTTCCCGCACCCGCTGACGTCACAGAGATAAATGCGAGCGCCCAGCGCTGCATCTCGTTGACCACGGCCGACGCCCGCATTGCTCACGGTCGGTACCCTTCGACCCCTCGACTTTTTCGTGAGATTAGGCACGGGAACAGGGATGGGCAGGGTCCTCGCGTTCTTCCGCATCTTCCCCGGCTGCCCAGATGAAGAAGTGGGTGACATGTCAGAGGCAGAGATGAGAGGTGACCTAGGAGAACCCTTCACGGCAGAGGGTGAGACATCCGCGCAATAAGGATGATACCGCACCGGATTTCTTCCGGCTATGGATCGAGGACGTAAGCTCCGCGTGTTCTTTGACGTAGTCCGGGTGCATGGCACAAAGTCGCCGTCGCCGGCGTCGTCGTCATCCTCCGGCCTGTAGTCATAGTCGAGCTCACGGCCATCGAACTCTTCTACGCCCTCCGCATCTTCACCACTGCCCGTCCCTGAAAACGACCCTCCGGCGAATTTTCCAGGGTAGTCGTAAACTCCCACCGTACTATGTCCACTCTTTGTGCTGGCATCGTGAAGGCTCAAGGGTTCCACGTCGAGTTCGCCTTCTGCGTCTTCATCGCCCACATCTGGTAGCTCCGCAAAACCCATGACAGGGGAGACCTCGGCCGGCCGAACGGTTTGTTGTTCTTGTAGACCCTGGGTTCGTACCCTCAACGCATGTCGTTCCTGCTGTTGTTGTTCCTGTTCCTGACACGTGCGCTCGCAATTATTGACTAGCGATGAGCCCAAGTACGTGGAATGTCGTGGAACAGGGGCGGATAGGACCGGTACACCCATCGACGTCTGATTGGCTGGCGATGGGCCATACTGAAAAGCCAGGTCAAGAGCCGAGGTCGAATCAGTGGGCGCTGTCAGCGTTGGACGGTTAGTATCCGCCCGCTTCCCTGCGGAAACGAACGCATGCGAACCTGACTCCATGAGGGGGGGGCGAAAGGCCCCAAAGCCATTGCTAGGGCCGGCAAGGTCGGCTGGCCGAGTGTACAGGTCAGGAAAGGGGATATCGTTTTCCTGTTTCACGCTGATGCCTTGCCGGAGCATATACCCTGGCGAGAAGGGCTGCGTTAATTGCGTAGGGGCATTGGTATAACGCCGGGAGGGAAGCGGTGGGTAAGCAAGATCGGGCTCGTCGAATTCCTGCTCAAAGGGCTGCGTGGCACCACAGGCGGCCCTTGTGGCCGGGTGCACGGGTGCGGCGGCGGACGGCTGCGTAGCATACTTGGCGGGGCTATGTTCCTGCCGCTGAATTTGCTGTATCGGCGGATATAGCGGCTGGAATTTTTTCGCCTCGGGCGACCACGAGTAACCCATGGCGAGGGAGAGATTCATGGGTAGCGGAGCCGACACGGGCTGCTTGTAAAACTCTGGGCCGTCCAGGGCATAGGCGAGGGGAAGGGGACGGGAGCCCATATGGCTGTACGGATGGCCGATGGAGATGTCTTCTGACATGGAGTAGGGGAAGTAGTCGTCGTTCCCGTTCGCGACATGGGCGGCCATGTCGCTGTCCATACTATCGATGGGGGGTTCGGGGAGGGGGCTCTCGTTGGCGGACGAGGATGAGAGCGGGGATTCAGCCGAGGCGGCAGAGACGTCGGACGGATAAGGGCTGTAGCCCAGGCTTGCGCGACGGAGGGGGGAATCGTGAGACTGGGTGCGGTAGGAGGACATGGCGCGAACGTGTGGGGAAAACTGGCCGTGGCCGAACGCTGGAACAGGATTCGGGCGTGACTGGGTAGCAGTAGGATAGGGCGAACCGGTCATTCTGGCGCTTCCGACGGATCGGTGGAACGATGCCTGATTGTCAGATGCAGAGAGGTGAGAGGGTGCGAAATAAGCGATGTAATTGGAGTCGGTCTGCATTTTAAGGAAAGTAGGACGGCAGATTATTTAGTGGATCGCAAGTGACGCCAAGATGTGACTGAGGAACGGCCGGAGCGTTCTATGGGAATATGCAATTGACAATGTTGGAAATGGTTGGTCATACCAAGAGGAGGAACCGACGCGCACCAGGCAATGGTCGGCTGTTCAGGTACGGGGGACGCGATCGAGGTGGCTGTGGGGGAATAATTGTAATTTGGGAGCGAACGGGGGCGACGGGGAGGCGCCGCAGAGTCGGCGAGCGGTGCTCGACGCGATCGAGTGGGCGACGATGGGGGATCGTATGTGAGGTCGTCAAGGGTCGTTAAATGCGGGGGGTGTGGGGCCAGGTGCTGTAGTGGGCGGCTGTGGGTTGTGTGGGACAGCCTACAGAGGAAGCGGTGCACGATGGGCGGGGGGTCCGTGCAGGAAGCACCGCCGACAGATGACTGGGAAGAGAGAAGGAGGGTGGTTTAATGTACTTGGACGGACCTGTGTGTGGTTGTTGACTCTTCTTGGAGCCCCGGCGTATCTGTTCCATAACCGTCCGTCTCTGCGTGAGGTGCTTCCGGGAGCAGCACGTACTGCCACAACGCAGCCCAGTTCCCATCACCGTGCCCGTGTCGGTGATCGTCTCACGAGGCCAGACGGGATCCCCATCGGCAAATCTAAAGTTTGCAACCTTCCATCTCCGATCCCTCGTCTGATCAACTCCCCAACGTTATCATTCGCCTCTCATTATGTACTCTTCCTTATACATCCCCCCCCTCTGCAAATCTCACGCTGCCCTGCGACCTCCTCCTGCTCCCCGATTGCAAATACCCTCTCCTCGGCCGCCCGTCCCGGTGCGACGTAAACCCTCGAGGGCGTTCAGACACGCGCCTCATTTCTCGGCCTGGGAACCCCGCTGTCGTCCGACCCTTCTCGTCTTTGCAATGCCGTGGTTCTGCTTCGTGATCCCTCCCCCAATCGTCCCGACGGCTTCAATACCCGGGACCCGTCCCCCGGTCACCCTTCTCTGCTTTCCACCCGAGTCATCCATCAAGGCTCTCCCTCCCCAGTAAGCCAGACCAACCGATCACGTCTTCTATTTACATTGCGTTTCTGCGGGCCCTTCCGTTCGTCCCATGCCCCCACTTTCGACACGTCTTCCTCGTGATTCCCGAGTGGCTATCAATATCTCTCCGGCCGTCGAACGCGGGAGCGAGCCACTAGACGTAAGTGACCGCCGGAAGGAGAACACCCCATCAACAGCATGCCATGGAGAACGATGAATCAATGGAACCCAGCTCAACAGGGAAATTCCCATCACCGTCCGGATCTCTGCGGAGGAGCTTATTTGATCAAGCTCTCGTCGAGACACTCGAGCCCTCCACCTGGCCACGATCGTGCTCCGAACGAAGGGCCATTCATCTCACTCATCTGACTCAGACCCGCTCAAGCTCCACGTCCTGTGCATTGTGAATTCCCTTTTATGGATACGCATTCATCGATCAAGGACAGTTGCGAGGTACTAGAAGCTTCGTCCGTAGCGCTCATGCTGGCATAACTGGCAGACTTCTGTGGGTGCTGTATTTTTTTGGGTCCCGTCCACTTCACACATCAGGACGAGAATGAATGCAAATTCGGCACAATACTGCATGCATGTGGCAAGCATGGTTCCACCTCGAGGTGTGACCGATCGAAGACGCGTGCGTAAGGAGAGGAAAGAACACTTGGTCAATTGGCAACTCTGGTGCACGTTCCTGCACTCGCGACCTTTTCACTCCCCAAGCAGATTGCCGGACAGTGTGGAGTAGTCCGATCACCGAAAGCAGCCAAACCTTGTCGATGAGCTCAGCGAAGCTATCTCGCGTATAGGTCCTAATTAAACTAGCTGAACTTTACAATATTAGAGGGTTCAACACCCGAAATCAGACGGTCAAGCGTTGCAAAGATGGTCGGTTGGGGTACCCGGTCGCACCGTGGGTGGAGATGGCTACAACGCAAAACACATCGGTTATCCATGAAACGTCGCGATAAGTAAGATCAGGTAGGATCGCGTAAGGGACATCGGGCTACCGAGGCACCGGCACACGCCGAGGCGCAAAAAGCTGAAGACGAAGAGTGTCAAATGAACAATTTGAAAGGTACCAGGGATCAGTGGCATAATTGATCACATATGAAAGGCTTGGCGAGCAGTTTGGAGTCTAGTCCCTTCAGGGATTCCGAGATAGCCTTATCATGGTGCGAGGGAAACTGTAGCGATCGTAAGAGGCAGGAGGAACGGCGAATGTATAATCGCGTATGGTCGCTGCGGAAATGTTAGCCAGGAATGTTCCACCGGCATTAATAACTGCCTGGCCATGAGAACACGACATACCTTATCGAGAGCTACTGCGGATCTTCGGAATGCATCCGCAAGTCTTGAGTTGTAAACATACCTCAAAGTTGCGCCCCGACCGCGCACTCCGTTCCGAGGTATGTCGTTTTCATTGAGGAAAGCTGGGCTTTATTTAGCACTGCACGCGTGTGACACTGTCACAAGTACCAACCCGAGCAGAGGCCGAGTAGCAACGGATCCGAACACCGATGGCGTCGATGGCGGCGACGCCTGTATTGCGCGTCGTCGCCAGAGGTCGGGAGGAGAACAAGTGTAGTCTGCGGGAAACACAGAAGCGACACAAGGGTGACTGGCTGCGAAGGAACGCTATTTGACCCGAGATGCGGCGGCCGAGATAGAAACGGTGGAGAAGAGCTCCCGAAACCAGGGTTGAAAAAGGGCTGTGGCGCCCCGTCGGATTGGGCGACGCAGCGGAGTCCTGCGCAAGAGGAGAGTGGTACAAGAATGGGGGACGACGGCGCCTGCGAGCGAAAAGGCAAGGGAGTTGCCCGTCTGGCATACCACCGGGCGAATTCACGACGTGTCCGGCGCGAGCACCGTAGGAAGAAAGCTGCAGAGAGCCACGCGTGCGGGTCGCGCTGGCCCAAAGCTGAATGTTCGGGCGATGAGCGGGGTCGCTGACATTGTTGCGACTAAAACGAGCGGCGCAGGGGAACTGAGGAACCTTATCGCAGTAAATCTGAACTTTCCCGGACTCGAGGACGAGAGGCGTTGTCGGGGGGGCGTCATGGGCCTGCAAGGGTCCGGGCGGACAGGCAGTTGCCGAAATCGGCATGGAGGTCCACGGACCTGCTTAGTCATGTTCTGTGGACTCCGCGGTGGACCGGTGGACACGTGGTCTTTTTGATCTTGTTTTTTTCCCTGTCCGTCCGCTTTGGACAGGGGCTCCGACAATCAACACATCGCCCTCAGTGTCGTGCCAGTCCCTCCTTTCTCCCCGAAAATTCGTTCTTGTCGTTGTTTGCACGTTGACGCTTTTTTCTACCCGCTTCTTGACCATCTTTTCCCGCCAGGTGCCCTCCACCAGCCCGCGCAAAAGTGGCCACAGTTGATTCTCCCATCAGGCAGCATAAAAACAATGGAACCTTCTCAAGAAACGGAAAAAACTACAGACGACCTCTCTCAGAGTGCGCTCGTCGAGGAACAGACGCTCGTTGACTTTGATACTCCCCAGAAAATGGTCGGCAAACTTTGCCCTTTCTCCAACTTAGTCCCTGACCTGGATAATGCCGAACCCTCGGGTCGCTGGCTTACCCCTCTCTTCAGGCTGAACAACCCGGCTCAACGCCCGACTCCGCTTCCAACGCAAGACGAATTACACGATCACAAACGACTGGCCGTCCCACGATTCGCTGGGGCAAATATGGCAAGGAAGACGATTCAGAGGATGAACAGCGATCGCTCAGCAAGGGTCCGGCAACTCTTAAGCGAACATTTGACGCGCGCGCCGTGGATGAAGAAACCGACGAAGAACCTGACCAGGATCCGGCACATCAGCCTGCCAAGATTCCGAGGGTGGAGCCTACTCCTTTGTTGCCTTCCTCCTCCTCAATGACCGTCGTCGACGAAGCCGAACAACCACCAGCGGCAGAAGCGCCACCCGCCGTCCCTAGTGTGTCGCCGCCTGCCGGAGAATATACGTTCTTGGATGCTTCCTCCAGCTCTTTCACCGCCGAGCGCCGTGGCCCACGCATACGCACTGCACCTCCTGTACCAGTCCCCAATCTAACAAAGAAGAGTCGCGGGCGACGCGTACCAACAGCAGGAGATACCACAACAGAAGGCGATAATACGGAGGGCAAAAAGGGCCGAGTATACGTCTGCAAAGTGCAAGATTGTGGTAAATGCTTCAGTCGTGGTGAACACTTAAAGAGGCATATCAGATCTATCCATACACATGAGAAACGTAAGTTTGATCGTATCATCTTCAGCGAAGCGGGTGCTAATCATCCCTGATCAGCCTTCAAGTGTCCTCACCCATCGTGTGATAAACGTTTCAACCGCAATGATAACCTTCTCCAGCACCTGCGCGTACACAAGGGTGACAACTCTTCTCAGACGTCTGTTGACTCGACTACAGGTCCGGCTGGCGAAGAGCCCACTGCCGAAGAAAGCACTTCGGCTCCTCAGCGCGCCTCTTCCAAGAGTAGCAACACACGCCGTGCCACCCGGCCTCTCCGGAAGACTAAATCTGCCGCTTCGACGCCACCCATCCCGGCAGCTCGTTTAGCCGCGTCGCGAATTTCGGGACGCAGCCTCCCTCCCCCTTTACCCCGGACGTACTCGATGCCGCCTCTTCCTTCCCTTACCCCGACATACCACACTCCCACGGCCGGATTCATGAACAACACTAATATTGCTGTTTCCTCCCTCCGTACTGCCATTGACGAAAGCGACGGCGAACGTGAGACTGACACGGATATCGACGCGCGAAGCGGTCACGATATCCGTTCCTTGTACAGCTTCTCCCGTGATCTCGGTAAACAGTCGTTCCGGGACCCAGTGTTTGCCGCTCGAGAGTCAGGACAGGCCGATCAAGTCAACAGCGCAGTTTCAAACGAGAATGCCTCTAACAGTACTCGTGACGAGCAAGGAACGGCCCAAGAGGACATTCAGGCAGTATCTCAAGTTTCAGGGCACAGCCCGGAACCTGGCACTTCCCCAACGGAAGAAGTCGGTGAACGTCCAGCTGATATACCTTCTGTAGCGTCGTCGCCACCCCCCTCCGCCGTGTCCGTTCAGTGACAAGACTGAGGGCATGGTGGTCTCTCAGCTTATCCGACGCCACCTGGGATAGATAATTAACTATTTTTGAATATGTTGACCATCTTCAATGTTGTCGTGTTTCTTTTCCTTTCCGTTGCTGCGTGTGATCTGTCCGTGCTCGTCCCCTCCACGTTGTCATTCCATTTGATCGTGAACCTCTTTCGCTTGGATGGCTTCTTGCGTATGTTGTTTGGCTAGTCTATTCCTGCCTTTCAGCCGTGTTTTCCGTCATGTGCATAGTAATTTCCCTCGTCATTTTCTGCCTGGTCCTTGATATCGAGTTTACCAACTTTCTTCACGTACTTACTCTTCACTTAATCGTGGCCGTCGATGGTTAGTCGATTGCCCTCCCACCACTTTCTTGATCGGATATGGTCTGCGATACCTGGAATGTTGTAATACAGCTTATTCTGGACGTTATTGCTCGGAAATAAGACTACCTGCCCGTCTTCCGTTCACTCTGACGTTCTCGAACGCGGACAACGATTTCGAACGCGCTCTCGGCAGGATAAATGAAATTTGGGACGAGATGAATTACAAGGGCTTCCATTCGAATCAAATGGGCCGCGAGACACGACAGGCGCGTGTTTCACATCGCGGAAATCGCTGTGGACGCTCTAAAATGCAAATGACCAACAAGGCAGTCGCAGCGCTGTTGACGTGGACGCCAGTGCGCATCGCTGGCTGACATGTTCACTTACCCGTCGACGGGGACGCACGCTGAAACGCCCGTCCGGGTGTCATGGATCTGTGGGCGAACGGCTGAGAAAGGCAGGCGCTGGTCTGCCACGGATCAAATTATGTCCTCCCCCCTTCATCATCGCCTTACAAATATCCACACACAAAGGGCCATACGAATCTATCCGTGGTTGCCATCAAGAACCCGCGCCCACACGTGTCCCCGATGGCAGGAAGAAGAAAGGGGGACGCCATCGGATCTAGGCCCACTGGAGGACGTCATGCTGCGTCGGTCCTGCGGGGACATCGGACGCAGCGAGGTTGCACTGGTGGAAGGTGCGGACTTGGTCAGGCTTGAAGGCACCGACGACGGTGTGCAAGAGACCACGGTTGTGGAAGAGAACGAGGTCGCGTGCTTGCCAATCGTGGGGGTACACGAGCTATTTACGTGACGTGAGCGACGTGTCACGGTCGTGATCGCAAGGTCGTTTGCCAGCGCGCATCGCTTACCTGTGGCGCGATCGCAGGTCGCTGCATCTCGTAGAGCAGCGCACGGACTTGTGCGAGATCCTTGATGTGGGCACCATCTGGGTAGAGGGCGCCAACGCGGTTCGCACCTTCTGGGAGGGGCTGGACGAGGAGTTCCTGGGCGCCACAAGGGTGGACTTGGAAGTGGAGGTTCCCCGTGACCGGGTTTTTCCAGAGCTGTTGGGGTGCTGGCCGTGAGCGATCTCCCACCCGCGAGCGTTCTGGC
This sequence comes from Tylopilus vinaceipallidus, assembly GCA_038089215.1. Taxonomy (NCBI): domain Eukaryota; kingdom Fungi; phylum Basidiomycota; class Agaricomycetes; order Boletales; family Boletaceae; genus Tylopilus; species Tylopilus vinaceipallidus. The sequence goes on from JBBPKK010000231.1 coordinate 33,587, forward strand.
GTGGATCGGCTTACCACAGGGAACGTCTTGATCTTGGATTCTTCCCACTCGGGGAGCCCGTCCGAAGGGAGCTCGCGCCCTTCGGACTCGATGCCGAGACCGGTGGGCAGGGCACGGGCCGGCGCCATCCAGACGTACGGGTGGGGTGCATACCGCACCGAGGCTCTCACCGCTAGGCTCTTGAGTTCGGGCGAGAGAATGTCAAACATGGTCTTGCCCGAGACGAACGCAGTGGTTCCAAGGGGCACCGAAAGCTCATCTCCGGTCCCGTCGTCATAGCGGACCGTCTGGCGGTCGCCTTTGGGCACGGTGATCCCATACAGGGTGGTCACGCGAGGGGGGTTGTAATCGTACAGCGCGGCGTCGATGTGCCATCTATAGAAGCGGGTATAACCCTTGGCTTCGTCCTCCTCGGAGACGCGGGTCTTGTGGAAGGTCGTGTGGGAGGGGTGTCTGAGGGCGGCGGTCGCGAGCCCCTCGTGATTGGTCACGATACCATTGCCGATGAGCTGAACCTGGGGCACCCGCGGAATGGTCTTGAGATCTGGGTGAAGGATAGACTTCTGGGTGGATTGGGTCTTGTTGTTGCCGTGCCCATAACTCTCGGACTGGGGATCGAACGCCTGGATGGGTGATGGTAAGGCGAGAAGCCCGCAGAAGGAGAGGAGAAGGAATTACCTTGGTGAGGGCATATTGCTGTTCTGGCGTAAGCGTCACATTGCGGAACAAGAGGGCGCCATGCTGGTGGTGCGATGGAGGGAATTTAAAACGTGGTGCGGGTGACGGCGAGATAATGGGGGTGCTCACCTTATAGAGGGCGTCGTGGATCTCCGAAAACTGGGCTGGGGTGAGGTCGCCAGGCTGTACGCCCTTGACCTCGCGACCAAAGTCGACAAAGTAAGAAGGATCCGCGGAGGCAGGTAACGGCAAAGGGGTTAATTCGATAGCCATTGATGAACCAGAAGATGCGCAACAGGAACGAGAGGGCTGTTCGAGATAACGTGCGCTTCAGAAACGCACGAGATTTGATCCGAGTCGACAGATAAGAGTGAACGTTTGTTCTCACCGTCGACTCCACCGCCATCGGTGACGGGTCGGCAGGAACACGCCGACGCCCGACGGGAGGGATCGTGTCTATTTTACATGTCTCGCAGCTGTGGAACTTTGCAGTAGTAATTTTGGCCCAGATCAAGCATCGATTTCATCACCGCTGCCTCTTCACAAACCCCACCCGTTCACTGCAGGGCCCAATGGCAATGACCTCTCGTCCGCAGCTCGTATTATGCGTGAACTCTGAGGGCGTAAACAAAGTTTACTTTTCCTTGTCCTGTAGACCAACGTACGCCTTCGAGAATAAGGAGAACGTTCCCAAAAGGAAATCCCTGCCGGGCCTTGCTTGCAATAGCATTCCGACATTTCCTTTTCCGGCGAGGGAGACACGACGTTCAGCATGTCCCAGGCAGACTCGCAGGTGCGGTACAGGAAGTCGTCGTCCGCCTCTCCACTGCCAACCGAACCGAAGGGAACAATGAAGGCAGGCTTGTGCGCGTGCCGGAGTCATTTGCTCTCTAAACCGTCCAATTCGCAGGCCACGAAGATCAGTCGATACCTCAAACCGTTTTACCAACTGGTCGTTGTCGCGGTCGTGTCACTGACGCTGTTCGTTCTTTATCAGGCATGTGGAGTTGTGACTCGCAACTGTTGTATTTTGCATCTGATCGTCCTCGCTCAGTTTCCATCAAGCAAGCGTGTCGGATTTCACAGTGGCGGGACCCACTTGCCCGGAGTCAGGCCCGGAATTGTTCCGACATTCACAGCAGATGTGCAGAGACGTGACGCGGTAGTGGAAGCGTTCAAGGTACGCATGCGCATCGGACCATCCACCAGCTCATCATCCCCATATACAGCATGCTTGGTTGGCGTACGGTAGGTGTGACCATTCACCCCATTCCAAAACTGACCATTTCAGAGCGAGATGCCATGGGCGACGATGAATATCACCCACTATCTCATAGAGGCTCGAACCTGACAGACGCAGGGGGAATTGGGTACACCGTCGTGGATTCCATTGACACCATGCTCATCATGGGTCTGCGTGACGAGTATCAAAGGGCTAGAAAATGGGTGCTAGACCATCTTTCTTTTGATCGTGATGCAGACTTTAGCACCTTTGAGGTATGTATGCGATGCCATTCGCACCACGGACCGCACAGCACATGAACGCTTTGTAGACCACAATACGCGTGTTGGGTGGGCTACTAGCTGCATACCATCTTTCGGAGGGAGATCCCATCTTCCTTGAGAAAGCACGAGATCTTGGGAGCCGCATTCTCCCCGTGTTTGAGACACCTACGGGCCTCCCGCTTTCTTCAGTCAACCTGCAACGTCAGGAAGGCGTACCCGACCGCGACAATAATGGCCTCGTCAGTACTGCAGAAGCAGCCACCTTGCAACTCGAATTTCGCTACCTCTCCCATCTTACCGGCGAGGACATCTATTGGGAAAGAGTGGAGGAGGTAGGTCCTGGTCTATTTGTGGCAGGGTCTCATTACATCTATCACGGCAGGTTATGGCCACCCTCAAAACAGCGAAGCCCTCGAATGGTCTCGTACCTATCTTTATCGAGTGCGTGTCATAGACGACGATGCAATTGCCTTGCAGGGTCAACCCTGATTCCGCTACTATCGCCAGCCCGAAAGATGGTCGTTACAGGAGTGCACCTGTTCGCCTTGGTTCCCGCGGAGATTCCTACTATGAATATCTACTGTTAGTTATCTAATCCTGCACTCGACGTGAACTGCTGATTTTTGGCTGCAGAAAGCAGTATGTTCAGACTGTGAGTTTTTGAGACCGATATGCATCCACCTTTGTAAGGTAACTCCTTACAGAATCAAACTGAAAGAGTGTACCGTGAAGTGAGTTTTTCGCTTGGCTTGGTTGTCCGACGTGCTTACATGATTGATAGCTCTATGACCATGCGATGACGGGCATCCATGACCATCTTCTACAAAAAAGCATTTCTGGCGAGCTCGTATATACTGCCGAGCTCCTTCCGCCAGGTAGTCGCCAGCACGAGCAGTTAGCATGCCTTAATCTTTTTTGAATTCTGATCATGATTCGATGTGCAGGGGTTGGCGACTCGATCCCAAGCAGGATCACCTTGTATGTTTCCTGGGTGGCTCGCTCATGTTGGGATCGACTACCTCCGGGGCCCTCGTTGATCGCGTTTCTGTCCCTCCATTACCATACGAGCTTTCTGAGCAAGCTAAGCGTGATTGGCTCACAGGCGTGGAACTTGTCAAAACCTGCATGGCTACTCACGATACCCAGACGTGCGTCATGCTTTTCTGTTTTTCGCCCAGGTATCCCTCTGAATGCTGTATTTTGTAGTGGACTTTCTGCAGAGATCGTACATTTTCGTACTCCGGGGGATAACGTCGAGGATTGGGCAGGTCGAACGGACTGGTATATCAAAGGCTCCAAGTAAGAAACTCTTGTTGAGGTCGTGTACGGAAGCTGATTTCTACCCTGAATCGGCGTTAGACCTGGAAGCGTACCCTCGCACGATGCGAAATACATTTTGCGGTGTGTTTTCTCGTTCTTACCAAAATGTTCAAATCATGACATGTCTCACC
>JBBPKK010000232.1:0-37169 GCA_038089215.1 Tylopilus vinaceipallidus
TGTATTTAATTACCGCACCTCATGGTGCTTATCTCTGATCGCCGTGCCTCATGGCACTAACGCCGCACCTCATGGTGCTCTAGACCGCCTCATGCAGGCACAGTCTCCCACGAGACGTCATTATGATCTCATACTCTCTCACGTTATGACATACCTATGTAGATACGCACGGACCAATAGTCAATATGTACAAACATGCTGTATGGTATATATACTTGAATATGACGACCCAAGGACCTCAGTTAAGTCCTTGTGGCATTCCCCTCACACTTGACTCGTTATAAGCCTATTGAGAGTAGCCTGAGCCACGCTATACGCTGGTGTAGGTTGCGCTTCAGAAATGCAGTTTTCATGGCATTGTATTGTGTTGTAATGTCAGGAAAACTCACCGAATATTCTGGTTGACTTTGCATGTCTGCAACTGTATCTCATAAGGCTGGAAAATGCTGTGAAAATAATCAACATTGATAAAATTAAGCTTCTGAGGAGTGTTTGGATTTGTCAGATGAAAATCAATCAGCTACTGCATCTTTCACTGACTTGAGATGTTTGGTGGGCTCCCATGTCCAATCTTCTTCCCCATATCCAGACCAGTGGACCAGATATTCCAAATGTTGTTCCTTTATTTTTCAGGTGATTACATATTCAACCTCATATTCCTCAGTTTCATATTCCATTACTTTTATAGCTTCTGGCTTGTACATAGGCTGGCCATCAAGGCAACTTTTATAGGGTTTTATTTGAGGCACATTTACATATGACTGGATAGATCCACATTCCTTTGAGTAATAGTAGTTTTATGACATTTTGGTTATTAGATGCTTCTATTACCTTATATGGTTCAAGCCATCCCTTAGTTAGCTTCTGGCTAATTTTTATCCCTTGAAGATTGAGGTTGCCAATTTGTATTCTGGCACATCCAACCTTTTCTTGTCAGCTTGTGCTTTCATGGATTTTCTCCTTTTCTCAATGTTCTCTCAGACTTGCTCCAAGGTCATCCTCATTCTGTCAAGGAACTCCTGTGCTGCTGGGGCCTTCACATCAACCAGTTCAATTCCCATTCTTGGTTCATAAGATCATGTTACTTGGAATAGAGATTTCTTCATTGATGAAGATTGTCAATTGTTGTACATAAACTGGGCAAGGCTCAACCATTTGGCCCAATCATGTTACTTCTCAGCACAGTAGGTACAAACATGTAGAATAGTATATAAAGCCTGAATGCAAGCCAGAAAACCCAGTCTGGTTCTCCTGAAGTTTTCCCCTCAAGCTTAGCACACCAACTCAGTCCCCCCTTGGTCTAGGAGGTCTAGTGAATAGCCTAAGAGCCAGATCTCAAGGATTGTTTCACTTGCTGCCAATCAAGCTGGCCATACCAGTTCCACCTCACACACCTTCCCCTTCCCTTTTGGTTTAGGCTTCTCAGGCAGCACATCCATTTCAATCTCACCCCACACTGCCACCTCCATAACTGCCAGCACCAAACAAGCTACAGTTGTTTGCCATCAATTACATCAAATGAGAATAATCTGGTGCTTACCATGCATGTGACCAGCCTGCTCTATTATTCTTGGCTTCTCCTTGCTGGTCACTGTCACCTTCTCACACTTGACCTTGTGGTGCTGGCACAGGTCACACAATCTGCCAATTCTTCCACAGCAGGAGCACTGCAGATGGGTGCAGAGAGCACATGGTGCATCATACAGAACCCAGCCCTTCCATTCCAGATCAGGCTCATCAACTGCAATGATCTCCACTTCATCTTCTCTACCATTGCTGTTATTGTCAGTAACCAGGGAATTCTTGCATGCCCTCTGATTGGTGGTCAGTATGGCAGGGCTATGTAGTTCAGCTGGTCACTCACTTTTGTAGGCTGGGGGGCTTGCTTCCACACCTCTACCAGACCTCCCACATTGATGTTGACAGGTGGTTCTTGCTATTCCATTGGCCCTCCTCCTGCTGGCTTTGCTCTCATTGTTCCCAGCCATGCCTTCATCCTCACTAAACTCTGGGGCCCCTTCATTGTCCATTGTACTCATTGCTTGCTTCTCCACCATACTTCCACAGCCTTTCACTTTCACCACTGTTGCCACCATCTTTGCCACCACCATCTCTATTGCAACCACTTCTGCCACTACCACCTCCTTGGTGCACTGCTTGTCATGCTGATACCAGGCATAGCATGCCTGGTGAGCATCAGCAAGCATCTTCTGCTCCTTGTCATTGGGCTTGATGGCTAAGCTGACATCTCAGGCATCTACCACCACTCTTGAAAACACCCACTATAACATGTTAACTAACACTGGACACATTGTGAATGGCCACATACTGTATCTCTACTGTGGACCACTCTTTCATCCAGAAGTGCTGGTCCTCCTCCAGTTTGTCCTTGTCATTGGAGCATACCTTTGCTTGCACTGGGGCAGCCTCCAGTGCAGCATGATAGGCTGTCTCAGCACCTTTTCACAAGTTGGCCTCAGGCTCTGCCATGGCATCTAGATCAAACAGGAACATGTGCATGTCATTGTCAGAAACAGAAGAGATGATGGCCATGGAAGAAAGAGTAGTGGTAGTTGTTAAGAAAGAAGAGAAAAGTTGTGGTTGAGGATTGCATTGTGGTTGACATGTGTTGGCAAGTGAGCTCTGACAGATTATGTAAGACAATAGGTGCCTGACTGGGGACAGTCAGTCACTAAGTCCTCCATGGATGTAGGGAGTGCTGGCTCCCTAGTACTAAAATCCCCCATTTGTTAGCTTCTGCCAGCAAGTCATCATTCTCTGCATCACCTCCTTCACATAATTCCATCCCACAGACATTCTGCTGTCCACTGTGCACATCCCATCTCATCCTGTCACCTACCATTCAATGGAACCAAATGGAACTATTGTTCTGTGGCCAAAAAAGACCATCCTGAGCCCAGAAGATGTCCCATTCCTATCAATAGGCCATTTCATTTATTTTCTTCAACACAAACTCTGTCAAATAGCACTGCCATTATGTATCTGCCCAACAGAATGTACTTAGGTTACTCTTCTATTGTTTGTATGCATCTCACAGTCTCAGGAATGCCCAGGACTATAAACTGCTGTACAGTGAGCAACAAAACCATTGCAATGCCTAATCTCAATCTGGTGTGCAAAGCACACCACAATCACATGTGAGAATTTTGCTTAGCTTTGGTGACACTAAATATAGTAGTCACTCTTGGCTACAAATCATTCCCTTATGTCATGTGATTTAAATCACAGCCACATGAGATATACTCCAATTAATCTGATAAGGGTACTCATTGCAACAGTTTTGTTGCTGACATCAAGGATATCATAAATTAGTATGAAGTGTATCCTCCTTTGCCCTCAATCACCTCCTGAATTCTCCTGGGCATACTCTGAATCAATCTTTGACATTCCTCTATTCAAATCTTCTCCCACTCCATTTAAATGCACTCCCAAAGTTCCAATATTCCTTTGGGTGGCTCAGGATACTCTGCTAGCCTTCTTTTAAAAAGAAACCACAAATGTTCTATGGGACTGAGATCTGGAGATTGAGCAGGCCACACCATGACCACAAAATCATGGTCAGAAAACCAATCCTTGGCCTTTTTGCTGGTGTGCTTGGGGTCATTGTCCTGTTCAAAAATAACATCCTCTGAAGATTTGCCATAATAGTAAAGGGTTCCTTGAAGTTCATCCTCCAAAATCTTCACATAGAGGTCAGCATCCATCCTACCATCAATCTTGCAAGCTAATCCCACTCCTTCCAAAGTCATACAACCCTACATCATCAAAAAACCTCCTCCAAACTTTACTGTTCCTTTCACCAGCCTCTCACTAAAGCCTTCTCCTGCCTTTTTCCACACCCATTTCCTACCATCTGATCCAATGTGATTGATTTTGATCTCATCTGACCAAATAACTTGCTTCCAGTCCTCTACAGTTCAATGCTAATGACTTTCAGCAAAATCTAATCTTGCCTGCCTATGATGTTTGGAAAAAAGAGGCTGTTTTTGCTTGACTACAGCCTTCATTCCTGCTTGTTTGAGATGATGGCACATGATCTGGGAGGAGATGGAATGGTTCTTGATGTTAGAGAGTGTATGGCTGACTTGGACAGTATTTTCAGCCTTTCTAGTTCCAATTAGACAAATAGCATATCACATGTTAGTGGGAGTAATATGAGATGGACATTCACCAGTAGCTTTAGGAAGATTGGGAAGGTATTTGGAGTGGATTCTACTAATAGTAGAGTGATTAAAGCCAGTAGCATTTTAAATCTGGCAAGTAGATTGACCCAATTCCAGAAAAAAAGTAGTGTGAGTGATTTGCTCAGTAGAAAGGGATTTCATGATGGTGGTAGTGAAAAGAAAAGTTATATTTTGATTTGTTTGTATCATTGGAGTATTTATGTACATCACATGACCAATATATTATGTAAGAACTTTTTAAAATATGTCAATTTCACATATTTCCATGTCTACAACAAAACTATTGCAACAAGTACCCTTGATTAATGGAGTATATATCATGTGGTTGTGATTTAAATTACATGACATAGGGGAATAATTTGTAGCCAAGAGTAACCACTATATTTGGTATCACCAAAGCTAAGCAAAATTCCCACATATGATTGTGGTGCACTTCACACACTGAATTGAAGGTAGACATTGCAATGGTTTTGTTGCTTACTATATATATGACTCTTCATCTCTTTCTCCTTGTCACATAGCACTTTGGCTGTGCTCTTCCCTAGTTATCCTTCTTGATCTCTACAGCATGATGGTCTCTGTAGGTAGAATCTGAAATGATCCTAGTGCATCCTTCCCATTTCCTTTGGAGCATTCTAATACTATGGACACTATCCTGGTGGTTCTTATTGTTTACAATGCTTCTCCACAGCATTCTCCTTTTATCCTGTGCAAGCTTGCCCTAGAGTACTCCTGTACATATATATACTAGATTTAGCTGAAAGGTCTCTTTAGCTAAATCTGTGCAATACTATATGGTGCTTAACATTCTTTGAGTGATTGGCCTGCAATCTCTCTAAGTATCTTTTCTGAGGCAAATTTCATTAGCTCTACATTAGTGAGCAACTTGTGAATGTGAAGACATCATACTGCTTTGCTTTGTAGCTTGCATTATATCAAACCTTGTGTAACAAAAACTATTGCAATATTTGCTTCAAATAGAAAGTGCTGTGTTCCCTGCCAACACATGTGGAAATTTCATTTAGCTTTGGTGAGACCAAAGTTAGTACTTACTAATGGCTACAATATTGTCCCTGTATCATGTGATTTGGTTCAGGGGTTGCATAGATATGGTCATTCCAATATGACAATATCATTGCAATAGTTTTTTTACTTTTGATTTAAAGCATACAATTACTTTGAAATCAAAATATATTTGGTCATGTTTGACCATACAAATAAAGATACACACATTAACAGTATGTCTGAGTTTGAAAATGTTCACACACCTCATTATTTTCAGCCACATTATTATACAATCTCTCTTTGTTATTTAAAAAATTATCATTCTCTTCTTGCTCAACACTGGTCACTCTTTGCATTCCATTGAGTCCAGTACTGGTGACCATAACTCTTCTATAACCATACTTCATGGCAAGAAACATTCTGATCTTCAAAAATTTTTCAAAGGTTGCAACATGCTATTCATTTCATTTCATCTTAGAAGGCCAAGGATGCCATTCAAGTGATCAAAATTCTCCCCAGTATCACTCACCAACCCATTTCTCCAAACAATTTCCACCAACAATTGAAAAAGTCTAATAGAAAGTAGTAGTTAAGACAAAACACTCTTTTCTTTTCTTCAGATATTATAAAGCTCATCTGGACTGGATTTTGGAGGACTGGAAAAAGATTGTATGATCTCATGAAATCAAATTTAATCATTTGGTATTAGATGGACACAGATGGATTCAAAAAAGACATGTGAAAGGCTAAATGATATACTAGTTAACTAAACACTTAAGTTTGAAGGAGGTTTGTTAATGATGTGGGGCTGTATAACTTAGCATGGAGTTGGCTATGTTGCTAAGATTGATGCAAGGATGAATAGGGACTTTTAACTTCAGATTTTAAAAGATGAACTCATTAGTATCTTTTGGTTTTATAGCCTTAATTCTTCTAATATGATTTTTTAATAGAACAATAACCCCAAAAGTATAGATAAAAAAAGTGGAGAAACAGCCTTTCCATGAACTCTGAATATGTTAGAATGATATACACCAGTACTGGAATCAATAGAATGCAAAGAGTAGAGTAACCAGTGTTGAGCAAAAAGAGATTGCATTATGATGTGGCTGAAAATAATGAGATGTGTGAACATTTTCAAACTCAGACATACTGCCAATATGTGTATCTTTATTGGTATGGTCAAACATGACCAAATATCTTATGATTTCATAGCAATTGTATGCTTTAAATCAAAAGTGAAAAAACTGTTGCAATAATGTTATCATATTGCAATATCCATATATAAGCAACCCCTAAACCAGATTACATAATCCATGGACAATATTGTAGCCATTAGTAAGTACTAACTTTGGTCTCACCAAAGCTAAATGAAATTCCCATGTGTTGGCAGAGCATATAGCACTTTATATTTGAGGCAAACATTGTGATGATTTTTGGAGTCACTGTAAACAAAGAATGGAACATAAGTAAGGAGTCACATGGTGTTATTAATAATACAAGTCCAAGCAACATAAGTACAGAGTTAAACAGAGAACAAACCAGGGTTGGTACCAGTGTTAGTACCAGATATGTATGTCAGAGTTGGACTTGTTAAAAGGTTGGGATATGACATTAGTATAGGATAGAGTAGTCAAGGACTTGCCATAAAACTTATGTGTTACAGCCTTGCTAGGTCCAGTCTTTTGAGGGTCAGAGCATGATTATACTGTACATAGAAGGGAGATGGGGAGGAGGATGGATATGGTGTTGTTCAGAGATTGGAATTGACAAGTGACCCAGACAAAGATCAGGAGGGTAATTTACACTAATATTCAAGGTATGTAAGGTATGTATGTAAAGTACAGAGTAAACCACTTATATACTAAAGGGAGGTACAGCATAGCAAAGCTATGAAGTAACAATGCAGAGTGACAGAAGAGTTACTAGTGGTATTTGTTTACAAGATACCTGGTGCTTCCAAAACACCACTTTGAGTTCTAACAAACTCCAGAGCAGAGTTGGTCTGAAGTTCACACACTGAGGATAGCTGAAGCCAGAGCAGAGTGAAGTGTATCAGAGGTGAGTGGAGGGGGTTGGAGTTGGCATAGGAAAACAAAGGTTGACATGGATATGATACATACATATACAGCATAATTTGTTCCCCTACCAATTCCATAATTGATTTTGCCATTAGCCACCAGTTTCTACCCTCTCATGTACTCTAATACTTCTAGACAATCAATCCCACAAGTTCATTGATGCCTCACTTGTAAAGCAATACTAACATGTGTCAATGTCTGCAAGTATCTGGCTTACTCTCATCACCTTCTGATCAGGCCTAAATCTGCAACACAGGGCATCATTGCACGACAAACAAGTGATTAAAAGATACCAGACTCTACAAATGGTATACACCACTGCAGCAACAATCTATGTCATAAAGGCAAGTCAAAACGCAATCAATAAGTTCACCACCGATCTCTTCCTCCACCATTACCATAGTTGTCCTGTCCCCCACCTCCATACCTTGAACCACCACCACCACCACCTCGCCCACGATTGCCACCATAACGGCCTGCAGAAGTTTCAACACGGTAACAAACCAAAGAGACAAGATGACACATACTTCGACCACCCCCTCCACTGTACATTGCCATTTCCTCTAACTGAGGGGGTACATGAGCTTTTGCTTCGCGCAAAATGTTTATGAGTTCCCGAGCAGACTTCGAATTGTCCGTCGTAAAGTATGTATATGATGTGCCTTTCATGCCAGCACGCTAGCACCGAGTTAGTAGCATTTATAATTCAGTGCAAGATTCAACTCACGCCTGTGCGACCAATACGGTGAATATAGTCTTCACAGTTGTTCGGAAAATCGTAGTTCTAAAAAAATGTCAGCGACATCAAGAACCACAACGAAAAAACAAAAAACCTACGATGACATAGCCAACATCCTTCACATCTTTGTGCAGACCATATGTTGCAAGTCATTGGTAGCATAAAGCGAAGAGGAAAGCGACGACGCGTCACCAATTGAGAGGGCGTGAAGCACATACAACATCAATAAATAACAATTAAAAAGATACAAGCGCTTCTGCCGATAGGACACAGCAGCAGATGAAACCGCAGGCTGCACCACAGGAATAGAAACATCACAGCCAAGAAAGCAGGGACTGGAAAGCCAAAGAAGAGTCACCGAGATCTAGTGCCCAGAACCTGCCATGTGTTCGTTCGTGGTGTGGGACAAGCCCATTCGAAACCAACATGAATGGAGGTTGCTTCTGCCAGCAGAGCGGACAATAGACGACTGGGAAACCTCTAAAAGACAGCCTTGAAGCCAGGTTCCCGTTTTTCAAGGCTAATGTTCTGTGGGTGGTAATCGCGAGCAGCAAGTTGGATAGGAGAAACTCCCGTTAGCAATTTACCCATGCCCTCAACGAGAGGAACATTCGAAATCACTGCCAAACCTTGCAGGTTGCTCGCGTTCACACGCGCATAGTCCTGGTTGGAGCGCTTGTGAAAAGAAAAGAAACGTACCTAGACCACGTGAAGCAACATCCGTGGCAATCAAAATTGGGGAACGGCCAGCTTTGAATTCCCCGAGGACCCAATCACGCTCGCGTCTAAAGAGAAGTTGCTACAATGCCATCTCGGAAAGCGAATGTGACTCACTGCTCCTTGTCTCCATGTATTGCCAATGCGGGCCAACCGTCTTGCCTCAAGTATTTTGTGATATCGTCCGCAACCCTTTTGGTCCCTACAAAAATCAGGACTTTGGCGTTTTCAGAGCTGATTTGATCCAAGTGCTTGATCAGTTTCGCCCGCTTCTCGAAGTCACTGCAGACCTCGACGATCTGTTGGATGTTGTGGTTGGCGGTCAACTCCATGGAACCGATGTTGACTTGGATCATATCCTTCAAGAAATCCTGCATGAATGACTCCAATCAGTCGATGTCACCTATTCGGAAACAACACACACATTTGCCAACTTCTGTACATCTTTCGGCCACGTTGCACTAAACATCAGGGTTTGACGATCTGGACGGATTTGGGACACAATCTTCCTGATCTGGGGCTCGAAACCCATATCAAGCATGCGATCGGCTTCGTCCATCACCAGATAGGTGACGCGTCGAAGGTTCGTCTTCTGCGTCTCCAACATGTCGATAAGACGGCCAGGAGTGGCGATTACGATCTCAACTCCACGCTGTAAATCACGAATCTGAGGACCCTTTGGGGCGCCACCATATATGGCGGTGTTACGAATGCGAGAACTCGCACTGCAGGAATTTCCCTAAGTAAAGTGGCGACAACGTAAGGTACGACTTACCCGAACTTAGTGCACTCTTGTTGAATTTGCACAGCAAGTTCACGAGTGGGGGCCAACACGAGAGCAATAGGCCCATCGCCAGGCGCCAACAAGGGTTGCCTACATGAATAAGTGGAAGGTAACAAATGATCCAGTAACATCTACTCACGCATTGATATGGAGCATGGCTGGAAGAGCAAAGGAGATTGTCTTGCCACTTCCGGTCTGTGCGATTGCGACAACATCTCTGCCACTTAACGCCATGGGCCATGCCTGGCACTGAATTGGTGTTGGTGAAGAAAAACCCTGAGCACGAATGGAGGCCATGATGTACTCCGGGAAAGCAGCTTCGTCGAATGACCTGACAGGCCTTGGGACACCACGTCCTTGGACCTTGAAGAACGATCAACGAAATGCATGACCAACGGCTCCACATGTACTCCTACCTTGATCTCTTTACTTCGCCTGAACTCTTCAATCTCACGTTCGCTAAGAGCTGAAATCCGCTTGTCTTCTACGTAGAAATTCTTCTCAAAGCGTTCGAGCTTCTGGGTAGACCAATCGATGGAGCGTAAGCCGCCCCCCAAGTTACCCATTCGATCGTCGTATCCACCCCAATTATTCCCACCACCGTGACCGCCGTACCCTCCACCATAACCGCCGCCATAGCCGCCACCATAGCCATTACTGTGAGACTGAAGGTCCCCAAAAATGAGTAAAATCTTGACCAAAAATATTTTTGGAACGTACCATAGTTCAGTTGATTCTAGAAGATCGGAAAGTCCAGCAGGTGCAGAAACAACACTGATGAGTCGTGGTGCAAGTTGGGTGAAGCACTGCGGCCCCGCTTGAAAGAAAAGTGGGTAAATTTACACAAACATGTTACGTAATTGGCGCAACTCACTACATACGCTTGACTTGCTCGGGGTACTGAGTAATGATTGACTACTGAGATACGGTGTGGGTATAATGATTGACAATTGTACATGATATGGTAACATTATACTACCTTTCCAGACATATAAATATGGCGCAGGCCATGCGAACAATTGAGCAACATAGGCACATGCCCTCACATAACCGTGCATGGTTTGCGAAACCGCGTCGGTTTCTTGCGTGAAGGGTCATCAGGATACCGTGCAAGCATTTGCCTCACTAGGTCTTGAAATACATCGGCAATGTGCCAATTACGCTTCGCGGACGTCTCGTAGAAAGGGATGCCCCAGCGCTCCACCAAGGACTGAATGGTGTTGCGAGAGACTTCTCGTTCAACAACCAAGTCTAACTTGGTGCCCACAACGACGATAGGAACGGTCTACATATCCTCAAAGTCAGCACTTTTGTTGTATGCCAAGCTGAAAGTAGCAGTTACTATGTCGCCCCCCTTTACACGATAGATTTGCTGGCGGAGATTATCTACCTCACGGAGGCTTGCCTCTTGAGTGAGACTTTTGGAATAGATCAGTAATTTTATAAAGCAGTAGACAAAAACGATACCTGAAAACCAAAACAAAGCCCTGACCGGACTAGTAATGTCACGAGATATAGACGTGAATGACATTTCCGTCTCAGTAATGAAATTTCCTACCTTGATATAGAGTTCTTTGAGCGCGGTGAATTGCTCTGCTCCTGCGGTGTCTAGCACTTCTAGCTGAACGACAAGCGTAAGAAAAAGATTCTCATGGAAGATTGGATCTGATGTAGAACACACACGAGCTCACCGATGCCTTGACGCCATCGACGTCGACTGTGCGCCTGTAGGCTTCTACGCCGGCCATCAGTGGAAAAATAAAATCAACAGCCAATGTAGAAGCTACCTTCTATTGTTGGGTCGTAATTCTCGAGAAAGACATCTTGTACGAATCGTACTGTCAGAGCCGATTTGCCTACCCCGCCGGCTGTAGTCAAGGCATTACATTCGCTGATAGGCGCGGTGTAGTTGAAGTACACACCACCTAGGACAACTACGTTGTAATGTCTCATGTCGTGTGGATATCGCCGAGTGTTGGACGAGAGAGAGCGTTGTACACAGCCTTATGTAACAAATGGACGACGGGGCTTTCGGCCATTTGAACCGGCTTGATCTCTCTTCGATGCCTCGTCCACGCGTATTTTTTGATTTTTCCATAGGCTCCGATCCTGTTGGAAGGTAGTGACGGTGTCTTCAGCCGATACGTCGTATATACTCACATAACCGCAGAGTCATCTTCGAGCTATTCCATGATGTTGCCCCAAAGACTGCAGAAAAGTAAGCTCCTGCCAATAGCATATTTTTCCAGCAACGAACCAGAACTGATGAAACGATAGTTTCCGAGCACTGTGCACGGGAGAAAAGGGACTATCAGCTGTCTCAGAGCGTCCGCTGTATTACAAGAATAGTATCATCCACCGGTCTATCGAGAATTTCATGATACAAGGAGGAGGTCTGTCGGTAACCATACTCCTCGCGTTGCCTGTCACTTACTGTGACAGCAGATTTCACAAAGCACAACGGCACTGGAGGCGAATCTATCTATGGGGGCCAATTTCCTGATGAGGATCTTTCTCGGCCTCTCGACTGCGCAGGGTATGTCGAGCATCATTTTCCAGACGCGTTGACTCTCTGGCCTGACATTTAGTTATTCTAGATTACTGTGCATGGCTAATCGGGGACCTAATACCAACGGATCGCAATTTTTCATTACCCTACATGAGTGCCCTCACTTAAATGGTAAGTTTAGTTCCAGTGGATCTCCATGTTGCTAAGTGGCGTCAGGCAAACACGTCGTCTTTGGAAATGTGATGAGGGGTTATGACGAAGTGGTAAAAAAGCTGGCGCAAGTACCCGTGGATTCGAAGGATCGACCGCAAATCCCCATCGTGATTTCAAACTGTGGCGAGCTTGAACTGAGAAAGCCCACAGCCGTTGAGCAAACAAAACGTATATTTACTATTTCTTTACCCACTGCAGCATGTCTTACTTGGTTTGACAGGCGAAAGTGCCAAAGATCGTAAGCGCCGCAGTGGTCGCTCCCGATCACCAAGTGCAGACCGAGAGCGTCGGCACAAGAAGTTGAAACCCAAACCAGAACCCCGACACAACAGTCCTCAGACGTCAGAAAGAAAAGTGATTTTACAAGAGACAGAGGAAGAATATGATGCGCGTTTGGAGCGTGAGGAACGAGAGCGAACTGCGGAAGCTAAACGCAGAGAGCTGGAACGCATCCAGCGGACACATGAGAACTCGAACCTCGCAAACACGCAAGGTGTCCGCTTCAAAGGTATGCTAATTGAATATGTCTTGGTATCTAGCCCTGAACACCTACTTGTTGTCACAGGCCGCGGACGCATGAAGTTTGTTGATCCGGAGCTACATCACCGGCAACAGTGAAGGCGAGATGTGAGGTATTGCTCAGTACACTTACGATATCCTGCATTCGGAATTCAAGTACTGGCAACTATCTATGTAGAGAATCCTAGTGTCGGTACCCTGGGCATAAAAATCGTCTAGTCAAACGTCTCCACCGCCTGACCGTCTGCTGCGAGAGTTGCATCCCCCTCAACAGTCTTTTGATCATCCGCCCTTTCAGCAGCGGGTGATGCTTTTGCGCTGGCCGCATTCGCGAAACTGAATGACGGCCTAACAGTAGAATTCGCAAATGAAGCAGCACCTGAGGGTATGACAGTGGAGGGCGAGGTCGCCGGGGCTTTAGCTGGCTGAGTAGGTGCTCGTTCAGTCGCCTGCCGAGAACTTGTGCGAGACATGGAGTGCTGAGTGCCCCGATCTTTGTTAAGCTCCAAGCGAGCGGAAACCTCACGCTCCTTCACAGAAACGTCTACTGGCCTATGGCGCGTCAGAGCACTCCACCTCAACTCTAGGGAGAAACTAACTTGGCAGCACCAAACGGGCTCGGTCTCGAAGCGCTGGAAGCCAGCTTCGGAGAGGATAAAGGGGATGGGCTCGTGGAACCTGTGGAAGAACGAGGCAGTAATTCAAGCTTTTTACGGCTAATCTGAGGGGTCGGCGGAGTGGAGCTGGTTGCTGCCATCAGGCGAGTTAGCTGCAACGAAGCGTCGTGAACTCCTGGGCAGGATACTCACGAGAAGTGCCTCCTGGGACTCTCCGTGCCCGCCAGTCACCTTCATCAGCGGTATCCCGAGCATGAACGGAGTCATATTTGCTCCTCACACTACCGAACTTGCCTTGAGCGGACTCCTCAGGTGCAGAGGGCTTAAACCTGCTTCCCATGGTCCAATGTTCTTCTTTGTCCGCAGTACCCTCCTGGCCCTCCGTATAGGAGAAACCCGAACCCTTCCGGCGAGTCTGCGGTGCCTCTGGCTCAAGCACTTTTGATAGCGGTCGTGATGACCTCCAGTCACTGGCGTCGTCAGAAACGCTTGGTGGTGGTGGTAGGCGTTCTCCCGGGGGCCCGTCAAGGCGGCGTCGTGGGGCCTCACGAGAATCACTGAAGGACGGAAGAGGGCCTTCCCTACGCCAGCTTCCAGAAAACTTGGAATCCTCCTCCGGGATTGCTCCACTAAACCCCGATTTTTCCTTGGCTAGCGCATGATTGAGCTTGGAATTCAACACGACTCCGACGTCAACTTACGGGGCTCTGCAACGCTAACTCGAATGGTACGGCCTGAAAGAGTCTGGTGAAGGTATCAACAAATGCATTCAATTTGGAGGACCGGGACGACGAACGGATCCGCTCCTCGACAGCGCGTCCTTCAAATCATCCAATTCTGCAAATTCGATATAACCAAAACCCTTGGGTTTGTCCTCACGGTCCTTGATTATTTTAATTGACTTGGCCTACAGACGTCGGACAATGCACGTGTGGATGAAATAAAACTACAAACCTGATGGGGAGTAAAGAAACTAGCCAATTCGTTTTCGGTGATATCGAAAGCGAGGTTTCCGATAAAAGCAGTGAAGGGTGGGTGGGATGGTAACGGGACCTCCTCTCTCACGGGAGGGAATGGACGATCAACTGGGTAAAGTTATGAATCAGGGTGATAACGACAGACCCAATACCAATCGTACGTCGAGAGGATGCAAAGTCATCACGTCTGCCGAAGCGATCGCCGGGTCGTGACAGTCTGTCCTCGTCCGTCTTGATCGAAGCTGGGAAGAGTTAACAAGATAAGGCGGTGTATGCAATAAACGGGAGTCCTTACGGGCTGTAGGAAGGGAATCCATTTCGTCTGCCCATGAGCCGAGAGCTGCTTGGGGATCAACCAGGGAACGTGAAACTCAACAAATTTTTATGCGCACTGCTATCACCGAGAAATTCGTTCAGAGACATCTTGGATGCCTTGGACTTTTTGGGAGCTGTCCAGGATGAGTTTCATGGTGGTGCTGGACTGAATAAACTTACCCATGATTGCAAGCTGGGGCCTTTTTTTGCGTTGGTCTGCACTGGTGTGTCTGGTACGCAACTGACTGGCTCTCGAGGGAAATTGCCTGGCGGGCCATATCAGCTATTCCCACGGGTGCACTTGGTTCTCCAGCATGATCCTCCTCGAGGTATTGCTGAATCTCACTGCGCAGTTCGGCGTGTATTGACTCGATGGTAGTCTCACAATGTTATCATACAGGCAACCTTGGCAGACAAGGCCGTCAAGTGGGTCGTAGTCGATGCACCGCCGTGCCGAATCGTACTCACTGATCACTCACAAGACCATCGTCTCTCGACATCCTATTCGTGGATTTTGACGGGGTCAGATTCCACTTATCGACACCGGACAAAAAGACGGTCGTGCAACTCTCGATGAACATTCGCTGCTGGGACGAGCTTGTGGCCTACGGCGCCCTCGATGTGCTGACACGGGAGTATGGTGCCCTGATCAAAGCCCAAACGGAACCGGAATATCATATCAGCCTCGACATCGATCTTGAACAGCTTCCCGGAGACGAAGGTATGCGCTTAGTGTCAGCTGCGGATCGAGCTGATGGGCCGCAGCGAGTCGGGACGCATTCATTAGATCCATTGCGCTCCTTAAGCGGAACGCCCTTGCGGCACCGTTTGAGTTGGCTTTCCAGCAACAGAAAGAATTAGAGGCATCGGGAGGCGCCCTCGGGGATCTGATGCCGATCCATTATCGTGATGAGGAGGCTATCTACATCCGGGCATCGCCTGACCGAGTGACGGTGATATTCTCGACCGTCTTCCGGGAGGAAACGGACAGGATATTTGGTAAGGTGTTTTTGCAGGTAAGTAGTCCACGTCTGCAAGGGAAAATATGGATGACACGGCCACCAGGAATTCGTGGATGCTCGGCGTCAGCCCAGTATCCAGAACGCCCCACAAGTGCTCTACACTAACCGCGATCCGCCGCTCGAGATTCGAGATGTGCCTGGTCTCCGCGATTCGGAGGATGTTGGATATGTCACGTTTGTGCTCTTCCCTCGACACTTTTCCAAGCCAGATGTATCGTACGACACGATCTCGCACATTCAGCTGTTCCGCGACTATCTCCACTACCACATCAAATGCTGCAAGGCCTACATGCACTCGCGCATGCGTCATCGCGTGGCCGAATTCCAGAAGATCCTGAACCGTGCCAAGACGGAGGTCGCGGCTACCGAGAGGAAGACTGTTAGGTAAGTAGATACAGTGGACTGGGCAACATGCTTACGCTGATGTGGGTGCAGCGGCAGGACCATGGTAGTGCGGTAGACTACCCGTAGACGTAGTGTTATTGCATTTGCTTTCTCACGCCATAACCAGTCTCTTAAGAATGGACGTCGACGGCGAGGAGGTCGATGCAATCCGCATAACCAGACACGGGAAGCTCCGCGTTTGGGTCAAGAAAGCGCTTGATTTCTTGCAAGTGCGTCCCATCGCTCGCGAGACAGCCAGCATCCAACGGCAGCGTAGAGCCACCCTGACAGGCCACTCGTTCTTTACTCAGCACCAGCGGATGTGGCGACTTCCACCGTCGCGCGTCTGATCTCCGTCGTCGAGATCATCAAGCGCGAGTACCTGAAGGGACGCGACGCATCGGCAGGCGATGTGTCCGGGTTGCACCAGTACAACCAGCTTCTGGTCGAGCGGCAAGGCAGGATCCCAGTGGAGGAGGGCGAGGACCGAAGGGATGCTCTACACGCTGTGCTTGATGGTCACTCACAGTACGTGACGCGCTGCTGCCCGCGGTGCTGCTCATTGGAACCGAACCAGCCCGCAGCAGTCGTCCGCACCACACATGAAAATCACGCTGTCCACCCAGGCGATCGCGCGCAGCCACGAAAAGCGAGCAACGTGAGTCGTGCTGACGCATGGGGGCGTTGCGGGACGTGCTGAGGACACGACAGATACCAGACACCTGCGGTCCGGCGCATGTCTAGGACAGCGAAGGCGAGGATGCGGAAACGGCTGAAGAAGCAGGGCGAAACTGTGGACGAAGCGTAGATTTCGTGCCAAAGTCGACTTGGAAAAGGAACATGTATGACGTAAGATTAGTATAGATTTGTGGTGAAAATTGCAGAGGGGGCTCTCGACTGAAGTTGTGAAGCCAACTGACTGGCTCCACTTTCACCTCGACGGTCCAGCCAAGTGTCGACGCGCAGAGGCTGTATTGATTGGTTGCATTGTCTTGCCTTATCGCACCTGCACCGATATTGCGTCCTGCAAGTCCCGCCTGCCCAAACCTGCCGGTAGTAAGCAGATCTCCGACCTTTTTATAACACTTCACTTGGCTGCGCGTATGCCTCGCCGCACCTCCACCCGCGCGGCCACCTCCTCCGCGGCCCCTCACGTCCCCGTCCAACTGGAGACCCCTTACGACGCAAACATCTACCTCCTCCGTCGCCACTGGAAATGGGCTGCTTTCTCCCAGTTCTTCTTCACGTTCAATCCTCTCCTCGCCACGGCCGACATTACCCTCGTCGTAAGCTCACTTCTCATCACATGTACTCTACACTTTCCCCATCTCTTCTTTTCCTCATAGGACGTCGAAAACGATCTTGTACACTCCACCAACCAAGTACTGTCTCGCGTTATGCAACGCTTGCTCATAACTCTCACACAGGATAGGAAGATAACGTGCGTATCCTGCCCTCTTGCGCTTCCTTCTCTTCCAACGTCTCCGTTGATGCCTGCTCCAGGACGGACAGCTGGCAGAATACATTGCGTCGCCAGTACCAGAGGAGGGACCCAGAAGCTAGCCCCATCGGTCTTCCGACGCGTTCGCAACATTTCATCCTTGAGATCCACGAGTCCTCCAGGGGATCCACAGCACCCTCGGGTCTCGAAGCACCACCCCACGAACCAGTACAGGACAATGAAACCCAGGAGCCTTTCCCGTCTGCCATGTCTCCTTCTCCCGACGACGCAGCTCCCACCGGATGTTCCGTCGATAATCCAGAGCCTGTCTCCGTTGCAAAGATCGAGGATGAGGACACTTCGTCCGAAGTACTTGAGGCACCGGAGAAACACGCCGACTGGCTAGATCTCTCAATGCTTGCAAAGCTCGATTCTCTGTATACCTTGGCCGAGTGGCAGTTCCAGAATCCACACAGGCTTCGCCAGCAGATGAAAACTGATGATGAACAAGCCGCATGGGTATGTCGATGTCAAGTACATTATTATCTCGTCCCTCACCAAGCTTTCTCGTCGTCGAATATAGCGCATTGAACCCATCGGTTATGATGCCAAGAGAAATGCATATTGGCTCATCGGTGGTACGTTGATGCATTTCACTGATATTGCTAATTAATGTCGTGAGCAGGCGACCGGCTTTGGATTCAAAGAGAACCTCCAAGACAATGCTTGAAGCGGAAACGGAAATCAGGCGGAAATTCGAGGAGTTCCGCGAGAGAGCGGCCGCAGACAGAAAAACGTCAGCGGACCGAGCTAAATTTAGGAGCTAGTGGGCAACCGTCTCTTGGGCGTTCAACTCGTAGCACGGTGCAATCCCAATACTCTCCGGGCCCTAGGGGGGGGCGTGCTGCGAAAACACGTGCAAACCAAAGACTGAATGCCCAAGCCAGGGATCTCGCCGAGTTCCGACGTCAAATGGCGAGTTCTCGCTCCAGGGCTGTACCCACGACTGCTCGCAAGTCCACTGGTATAAGGATCAGCGCGCGACTACGAGGTACAGCTACTGAGGATGATGAATGGCAAGAGATTCCTGATGAATGGTTGGCTGGGAGCGATACTCATCGGAGCCGTGCCAAGGATCCGTCCCCCAGTCCCTCACCGGCTAGCGAGAGACAGATGAAGACAGGGTTAGAAAGCGACGATGTCAGCTCGATCAGTGAGCTGACGGAGCTCAGCGATGGCGAAGACGGTGCGGTCAGGAAAGAACGAGACTCGGACGAGAAGCCAGCGGCGGACTCAGAGGAAGAGAAAGACACAGATGTTGAAACCGAGGATCAGCAAAACAAGGCAAAGTTAGTTGACCATCCCACTACACCACCTCTTCCTGACGACTTTGTCGAGTGGGAAACGGTTCGTCGTACCTTGTTGTGTCGGACCGGTCACTCACTGATCAACCTGAACAGATATGTGTAACTCTAGAGGAATGGGAAAATATCCCACAACAGTTCGAGAAGGCAACGCATTACGCAGAGAAGGCACTGTATAAAATGTTGTTGCAGAGCATTGTGCCTATGGTCAGTGTCGAACTTAGAGTATGTTTCATATTTTCTCGTTAGATACGCCTTTGCTCACATTCCCCAAAGGAAAGCGAGAAAAAACGACGGATAGAGGAGGCAGTCGTGCATCGCAAGCGATCATCCAGGATTGCGATGAAGGAGATTGAGAAGGAGGAAGAACGCGCTGCAATGAGAAAACGTGCAGAAGAGGAAGACAAAATGAGCCGTGCACGAAGGCTAGAAGCTCGCCAGCAGAAAGAGCAGGCAGAAAGGGTTAGAAGGGAGAACGCGCGAGAGCACCGTCGGAAGGAGCGCGAACTCCGGGAGCAACAATCAACTGAGACGCAGGCAGCAGAATCGAAGTTTGGTGATCATCCCCGCTACATGTTTGATGATCTGACAACAGGCTGTAGGTCCGAAACCCCTGTGGACGTTGTACAGGAAGTGGTAAACCTGGACTTACAACCAGTCACACAGGGCAAGACTCTGGCTGTTCCGATCAATGGTACTGGCAGCGGGTCTCGTAGTCCTGTGGAGAATTGGGAGCTTGATTGTGAGGTTTGTGGACGAAAAGGCGCTAATCAGGTGAGTTTTCATTCCCGGTGCCCGAGTTCATATCTGACACGATACCTAAGGACGACGGTGTTCCTCTCCTATGCTGTGGTAAATGCGGGAAGTGGCAACATATTATTTGCCACGACAAGCAAGATACGATGGCTGGGCGTCCCAAGCGTAATTGGGATGCTGAGGATTTCATTTGTCAACAATGTTATCTGATAATAACTTCCGGGAGTTCGTCGCCCAGCAGCTTCATTTTGCTTGGAGTGAACAACAAGAGAGGACAAGCTTCTAGTACTCAAACCTATTACACGCAACCATCCAATCATCCAAGAAGCTATCTCAACAATGGTTACTACCAAAACGCACCATCTAATTCAAGATACCCATACGATCATCCTGATGTTCAGTCGACTGCTCCTTCCCCTCTGCCCCGTTCCTACCCTTCACAAACTCCGTCGACAGGCGTTACATTTGCGCACTATCAGCCTCAGCAGGGCGGGTTTTCGACCTCTCGACCTACTTACTCCGTCCAAGACCCTAATGCACCACAGCACGCACGGTATGGTACTGTCCCCCACACAGTCTCAGCAACTGGAATGGCTCCATACCCATCTGCCTTCCACGTGAGTCTTCCATCGACACCCCGGGCACTTAGTTTTTCACATGCGTATTTTCAGACACAGGCTGTAGCCCAACCATCCCATCATGCTCACGAACAATGGCCGTCATATTCTCGTACTACCAATTCGTATCCAATAAATGGTGGCTCACCCCTTCGCGCGCAGGGTGTTCAACCGTATTATAATGGACATAGCCATATGTCATATTCTCACCTGCGAGGAACAGCCAACTCGACGGTGCTGGGCCAGTATTCTGGGCCGCAACATGTCCCATCATACCAACATAGTAAATAGCCGTCGACCTAGTTCTGGTTCTTGATTTATTTTCTGTTCTTTACCTGGGGAGTGTGAGATTCCTGGCTGTCAAGCTAGCGAACGATATTACGGACACACTGTTATACAATGTAGAACACAGATAATGTGGAGTAGGGATAATCTATCGAATTGTTTCGTACATCTTGAATCCAGGAGATGTGAAAGGGAACGGATCATCGTCTGCGACGTTGTCCCTATTGTGTTTTCAGCGATCAGGGTAGTAACTTGCCCAGTTGGCAGACGAGGGTACGCACTCCATAGGCCCAAGGATTTTCAACCCACGAATATGGGTGTCCTTGCCACTCATGTGGTTCGCTACAACGATGACTTGGAGTACGTAGGCATGTACAGGCTTGCTGGAAAGCGGCAATCCTAGTAGAACCACAATCTTGAGTCGGCCAAGAGACTCACTAGGTAGCACCGTCTTCGCTCAGCTCTGACGATACGTCAAAGGTGATCCAGCCATCAGGTTTCTCGAGGGTGGCAACTCGCACGTCTTGGAGATCGCTCGGGCCGGTACCAGCACGAATCGCCAAGGTCGATGGCGTATACGAGTCGTCTTGTGGCCAGCTGAGATAGATGCTGATTTTCTGCGGCAGCAGGGACGTGTGTCAGGTCAGCAGAAAGCAAACCAAAACCGAAGGCGATCGACCTGAATGGCGACTTTGCGCGGAAACTCGATGGTGATAAAGTGAGGCTGGGGACCGTCGGAACTGTCTCCGCAGTTCAGCAACGTGGCGGTTGTATCGTCGGCGGCGCCGAAGATGGGACTGACTGCCAGAAGGTGTCCGGATCGCCGTCTTTCAAGCATCCGGCGCCGAAGCCGAACTTGTATGAGGAAACAGACCACTTGGCGATGCGGCCAATGTCTGGCCACGGAAGGACGGGCGGTAGGCGACCTAGGATGTGCGTTAGACGTTGGATGGTGCGAGCACGAGCAGTGCGGACCTTGGTGGACGATGGGCACGCCGTCCTTGAGCACATCGGCTGGGGCAGACGAGGCGGAATTGGCAGCATCGGAGTCATTCTGTGCGTTGTTGCGTGCGCTGCCGGCGGAGGTGGACATGTTCACGTAGAGGTCAGGCCAAACCGGCTTTGGCCCGAGGCACGACCATGGACGACGCCAACCGGCCGAGACTGGCCCACCTCGACGACTACGCCCGCTATGGCCGGCAAATGATCCTGGACAACTTTGGCCTGCAAGGTTCTTTCCGTGCCCTCTCCTTTCCTTTAGGCACTCAAAGAGTCCTAGGTCAACTCAAGCTCCAACGCGCGTCGGTAGCTGTGGTCGGTGCAGGCGGTCTTGGATGCCCTGCACTCCAGTACCTTGCCGCTGCCGGTGTAGGCAAGCATCTTCTTCCTGTCGCCCCATCAGCGTAATTACCGTCCGAAATCAGGACGCATAGGGATCATCGATCATGACAAGGTCGAGCTCTCCAACATACAGCGACAGGTACTCCACAACGAAGGGACGATCGGCATGTCCAAAGTGCTCTCGGCGGCGACGGCTATCAACAGGTGAGCGACCGTCTGCTCCACGATCCTGTCTTTGTTCGGAACGCGATGTCCTCGCAGACTCAACTCGACGGTGCATGTGGAGCCCGTCGACGAGGCGATAGATTCGTCCAACGCGCTGACGCGCCTGCAGCAGTACGACGTGATTTTAGATTGCACGGACAACGTGCCGACGAGGTACCTCTTGTCTGACACCGCCGTCCGACTTGGAAGACCCCTCGTCAGCGGCGCCGCCCAAAGATACGAAGGCCAGCTCTGCATCTACAACCTCGGCGCGTCAGGACCTTGTTATCGCTGCATATTTCCCAAACCACCTGCTCCGGAGATGTCTGGGAGTTGCGAGGAGATGGGCATTCTGGGCGTAGTTACTGGCGTCATTGGCGTCATGCAAGCATTGGAGGCCATCAAGATCATCGTCGGGCTGCATGGTGCGTGAAATATTTTCCGACGCTGGAGACAGACAAGTCATTGGCACAGACGGCACGGCCTCTCTCCTGCTCTTCTCTGCCCTGTCGATGCCACCGTTCCGAACCATCAAGCTCAGGGCCAGGAAACCGACGTGTGCTGCCTGTGGGCCAGATGGACAAAGACTGGGTGCCATACATGAGACAGACTACGTTGCATTCTGCGGGGGACCCCGCCCTGATTGGCAAACCAGGGGTTTGGTCTCGGGAAGCCCTGGCGAACGTATCTCAGCCCAAGTAAGGTCTCCTCCCTCGCTGCGAAACATCAGCTCAATCGCCCCTAGGAGTTACAGCAAGGACTGGAATCTCGAGAACAATGCCTATTGCTCGACGTTCGCCCCAAGACTGAATTCGGCATATGTCATTTACCGGGTTCGACGAGTAAGTTCATCTACTGCTGTCCTGTCCCTCGCATTCTTCATAAACACTGTGCAGGCGTTCCGCTGCAGCAGCTACTCGCCGATCCTTCAGCCTACATATTGCCCGATGTCCCGTCGAAAATCGTGGTTTTGTGTCGGCTGGGGAACGATTCGCAAATTGCAGCAGAAGCACTTCGTGAACTTCACCCGTCGATCGACATCAAGGATGTTATCGGAGGGTTACGTGCATGGGCAAGACATGTAGATCCACAGTTTCCAGTGTATTAGGGCACGCTAAGGGAACAGTGCGGCGATTTAAGCGCATACAAGTCGGCGTGTGTCACAACGGATACATTGGTGGTTGAATGATACAAGTTGCGTGGAATTAGACGGAAACATAATACATCTTACTTTCCTATCATCGTTGCTCTTGAATAACTAGCACGAGCGAGATACACCAAACGCACTTACTCAAGCCAGCCTTGAGCCAGTTGGGTATCTTCCTCTGCTCTGACCCCGCGCTTCGTGCGCTTGCGCTCGATGACGTTTCCGCTTTCGGGGCTGCCTCTACTGCCTCGAAACCGGGCGGTCTTGGCAGGTCAATCGCTTGCTCAAAAATAGTCGACAGGAGTGGGGCAGGCACGTCGCCCTCTAGCCCTTGATCAGCACCACCGTACTACAATAGGGTCGAAAAAACGAACTATTTAATAACTCATCCTCGAATCTGAGCAAGAGCACAGAAGAGGGTGCCAGCTGAAGCTCTACAAGCGTCAGGTCCTTGACCTTGGGGTCAGACACTTTGAGATCCCGTTTCGGTGGTGACTGATCTAGAAGAAACGGTCGTGAACAGACGTTTCAAGCTCAGTCAAGGCACACGAACATAATATGAACTTGATTGGCTTTACGTCGTCGCGGAGCGACGCACGCACAAAGGCATAGACGGAACGAATCTTGTCCGTCGAGGGAAAGGTCTTTTCTAGCTGGGTGCGATCGCTGAATCGGACGCGGATCGTCGTCTACTGTACCTCAGTGCGGTCAAGAGGACGGTGGAACGAGACTGACATCGGGCCATCTATCGCGTTTCGCTTTCTCCGCCGCATCCCTCGCGGCCCGTAGTTGCAGGGGTGCGTTGACCAGCGCCTGAGTGCGCGCAGTCAGAGTGGCTTGTGCGGCTCTGAGATCTGCTGCACTCGGGCTGAAGTACGACTCTGGCAAGTCTCGAACTGCGAGCCCAACCATGAGCACGCACAACACGGCTCGGGGTGCAGACGACGCACGTGGAGACCCAGCGGAGGACGGGGGCGGCTTATAGACTTTGAAATCCGACGGCCTGTCGCTAGGATGCGAAGGGGTATCAGACATGGCAATGAGCTCGATCTCTGTAACTTGAAGTATTCCGTTCGCCACACGAAGAGGACGCGGCCGCACGACGTGGCGGTCTCGTTATTTGGAATCCACCCAGAGACGCTGAAAGAAAGAGCAGCATCAGAGTCTGCCCGCGAGCAAAAGAAGAAGAACGATCAGGCAAGAACGTTGTCTCAGCCCAGGGACCTCAGGGTGAGCCGGCAAGCACACCGTTTGGTGCAAGGCCCGTGGATCGAACGCAAATTACAAGAGTGCATCCCATGTGTAGCACGAAAAGACGACACGGGCGCTCACCTTCGACAAAGTCAGAGCGCAAGCCTGACTGTCCTGATTTAGCATCCTCACCCTGACGTACAAAATGCCCCACCACCACGGCCAGGGCTGCGGCCACGAAAGCCATGACCACAACCACGACCACGACCATGACGGCGGCGACGTCGGCCCCAACGACAATCTTTTCCCCCACATTGACCGCGCCCACGTCGTCGCGCTCAACGGGACCGCACCCGGTTCCGACGTCATAAAGCCCTGGCACCAGCGCATGGACGAGCAAGTGGTACGCCGTCCCCGATGCTCACGTCGCGCGCCCTCATCCACCTGATCACCTCAGTACCTGGAATCCGATGCAGACGAGCAACTGTGAGAGCGCCGTCCTCCTTCAGACACTGCGTCGTCCCGTCCTGAGCGGTTCCTTCACCAAGCATCGTTCGCGTGCCGTTTACGGGCGCCGTCAAATTACGTTCACTTCTCTTGAAAGCTGGTCCAGGCGACCAGACGCCTCAACAAGTCGCCCTGGTGCGCAGATCTCGGTGTACCGAGGTGCCCTGACGTTCAAACAGGATCGGTCTATGCGCGTTCGCGATCCCGCTGTCGATTCCAGTTCGCAAACGAACCGAGCTTGGACTTTGGCGACGTCGCGGACAAGACGCCAGCGCAAGAGTTTGATGTCGCAGTCGGCCGAGAGGTGGGCGAGTATGCTCTCAGGCATGTCATGTCCTTGTCATGGACACCTGTACCGATAGCCATCGCTACCAGGGCGACCAAATTCACCAACGTGACTTCCGTGACCCTGTTTATCCCATCCAACCAAGGAGCCGGTTCGACGCGGGTGTATTATATCGGATTCCTCGGCCATTGGACTGAGGTATGCAGAATCTGGAAATTGGACACATTCTTGTAGCTCTCATGTTACATCCAGCGGAAAAACAATCCCGTCATAACTGTATACGAAGCGCAGGCCAATCTAGCAGATCACGAAAAGATTCAAGGGACCGAGGGGGCTTTTAACACGCCCCAAACATAACAGGGTATTAGTTCAAGGCCACATAACCAAAAGCAAGTGTAAAGTAGTGAGACTGTACAGTGATAATCATGGGTAGCTCAAGTTCCAGGATATATCGATCAGACGTGGGATGAAGTCGTGGCGTCTAGCCTGGGTTCATACCTTGCGAAGTAGATCCTTCCGTACTGCGCTGCATAAAGGATTGCATCATCTCATAGTTCACAGTCCCACCGCTCGCATTGAACAGTCCAGCGTTCGCAGGCACATTGACATTCGCCTGTGTATGACGCCTATCAGTCTGGCGATTCGAGGGGAGTCATAAGTTTGGTACTCACGTGTAAACCTGGGGGTATATTCGCAACTGGGCGATACGCATTGGCGGGTATGGACGTCCCGAGCGGGTTCGGGGCCTGATTCGGGTTAGTAGATTGTTGTAGTTGTTGCGCCTGCTGTCGTCGCAGCTGTTCTTGTTGCTGTGCACGCACAAGTTGTGCAAGAAACAGTCTTTGTTTCGCCGGTTCAAGGCTTTGCATGCGCGCCACGAACTCTGGGGGCAAGTTTAATCCACTGAGTGGATGAGGCTTCGCTTCTTCAGGCCCATTCAATGTGTTTCCGTTACCGGGGAGATCGGGCAGGCCATCAATAAACATAGCCCCCGCGAAGTTGTTGTTATTCACTGGGAAGATGAGAATATTCCACGAAAATTTCCCCGATGGCATCTGCCATCCCACATAGGCATACTGTAGCTCGAGTGAGTACATCGAAATTGATATACGCCAAAGGACACATACGGTTCCGGATTCAATCATGAACTTATTGAGTCCCCGAAACTTTTGCTCGTTTACAGACCCATCGGGGGCGTGGGGATTTGCTCTGAACTGCATCATATGCATCCGGAGTTGGTGGCGCTTGAGCCAGGAAAAAAGTTCTTGTTTGTCTTTCAGCGGTTCCTTGCACGGTTTCAAAGCAAAGTTCTTTGGCCATGCGTCCATACGGCTGCAACAGATTATCGAGGCTATACTTACGAAAACAGATGAATAACCTACATGTCGCTTGGTGCAGATGGAGCAAGGATTCCGACTACATGTATTTGCAACTCGCTCGTGGCTTGTCCGCCGGGCTTTGGGAAAGTCGCTGAAAACGTTCCTTGCCATGCAGACGCATTTGGTGTCTGGACAAGTGGGTTGTTTGTTGGATTGGGGTTGCCGCCTGTGTCGTGGGACGCTGTCCCTGACGATTGCGGAGGCAGTCCAAAAGTCGGCGGGCGAATCCCTTTCTTGTCGATCAGCTTTTGCATCTGGGCAGCCAACTCGGACGCTGCAGCCGGATGCGGTTGGACTTGACTGGGACCCGCTTGAGGAGTACCGTTGCTCGGGGCAGACAGCGTTCCACCACGCGATTGCCAGAATTGAGTCAACATTTGCGCGCCAGTGGCCGTAGGTTTCTGCTCCTCGACCGTGTGACCCACTGGCCGTTCACTTGATGCGTTGGGTGGGTGATATTGTGTTGATGGAGCTGCATCTGCTGATCCATTCGAGGGAGCTGACTCAGCAACCCCAGCTTGCGTGTTTGGGACGTCTTTGGCTTGGAACATCTTCTGATAGTGTGACCTGAGAAGCATTTTGATCTGTTCTCTGAGTTTAACTTTGGGAAATCGGGCTTTTTGTAATGCAGCAAAGATCGCTGTCTGTCCAGTATTTTGTGCGTTGGACATCTGTGCATCCATAGCTTGGATTTCTGTTTCTAAGCCCTTAAGACGTTCCATCATCTGTCCAAATTTGAGCCCTGTCGGAGCTACTACCTGTTCGAGGACCTCAGGTTTCATAAACGGGAGGGGTGGTGCAGAAGATGGCATCGGAACAGGTGCGGCAGTTGCAGGCGTGGACGCAGGTACAGAAGTGGCGGCCTGGGGGGGCGGAGCCGAAGACGAACTCTGAGTAGAAACTATCGTGGGCGGAGGTTGTGGTGCGGGAGGGGGTACTGGCTGTTGAGAACGATGGCTCTGTGGCGTGCGTGCAGAGGAAAGCGCAGGAGACGCAGGCGGCACCTTTGGGACAGAATCAGCAACAACCTTTGGTCGCTTCGGGTCCGGGCTTTGTTCGGATGGCGGCGTGTCAATTTGCCGCTTGGAACCTTTGTCTTGGTGAGCAACGGTCATGAAGGGTTTCTACACGTGTGCTCACTGGTCTTTTGTGGCGTGGGGAAGCCCGCAAGGAAAAGGACATGCGGAACGCGTACGTTGAACCATGGGGGTTGGGTGCCAGGACCTGCTACCTGCCAGCGGGGGATAATGGTTTAAGGAATAGAGGCAGAGACGAAGACGAACCAACGATTGAAGGTTCTGGAACTCAGGTAGCTTCCGTAGGCTGATCAAGCTCAGGTTGATCTTCCTCTGCGAAACGATTGTAGTGTTCCGCACCAGTGCATGGAACAACGCTTACCTTCTTGAGTTCTGCAGGGATGGAATCCCAATTCACGGAATCTAGGTGTTGTAGCATGTTACAGTGAGGTCTCTGAGCGCCGTCCCGTGGAGACGCTGCAATATGTAAGAGATGGGATATCAATGATCGGGTCTCCTTCTGCGGGGATTGGGTTTGCGCAAGGGAGGTAACGAAATTGCCAGAGCTCATCAAGATGTCGAATAACTTGCGTGGTACATGTGACTACAAGAGCGAACCAGAAGCAGGCAGAGGCATACCTCGATGGCGGCCACGAATCCTTCCAGAGCCGAGAGTCCTCTGGTGCCTCCGGAATTCGTTTGGCCAATACCGAGCTTCGAGGGCTCTTCGCGAAGTGCCCTTGTGACCTGGGAGAGGGGAGCGAAGAACCGCTTGGAAAGGAGAGGTATCGGTCTGGTGTCGGCAGCACCATAGGTCACAAGTGCGAGACGGAGCTAGGGAGAGCGAGTCAGAGGCGGTGGGGAGGGATAGGATACCGAATACCTGGTGAGAGGGGTGTAACTCGTTCAAGCGCTTGAAGAGCGGATGAACGTAGTCGCTCAGAATACGAGACCACTCGGAGGCAAGCAGGATGGAGGACTCGACAACACATGCCACGGCAACGAGCTCAAGACTTGATTCCGGGGCTGCTGACATGGTGGGATGGCCTGTGGATGGTGCTTTGGGAGCTAGGACCGCAAGTCCATCGAAGGTCAAGTCGTAGATTGAATTATGGCATTGTTCACTCCATGACGGCGGAGAACTAATCAACAAAGCTGCAGATCTAACGTCTCGATACAAGTCCAGGACACAATAGAGGCAAAATAGCAATGGTATGTAGATGCGATATCGGGAGGCAAGGATGTCGACGTCCAGCCCACAAGCGAGGTTACGTGAGAGTCTGTAAAAATACGGGGGCACGAGACACAAGCAGTACAACTATGGTAGGATGATCAACCAAATGCCTCCCGCGAGTCCGGCGAGGGCAGTTGCTGCGAAATAATACCACCCTGGTGCCACGGGCGCTGACATGCGACGGGCAGCACTGGCTGGTGCCGTGTACGTTCCGATCATTGATAGCCATTGGGAGTAGCCCAAAACGGAGCCGGTGGTGGTCAGAGTGGGAAGTACGGTCTGTGGCCCGGTGGGGGTAAATATGCCCTGCATCACGACCGTGTCGCCGTCTGCGTTGGTAGTGGTGTAGGTGTAAGGCGTTGGACCGCCGGGCGTAAGGGGCGAGGAAGCGGGCTGTCCGACTGGCCCAACCTGCTGCGGCGTGGTGGTCCCCAGAGGTAGTGAAGTGGTCCCCAGGAGCGGGCTGGAAGTGGTGGCCGCCGTGAGAGGATTAACGAGTGTCTGGGATGCGGCCGTTCCGACGATCGTTTGGCTACGTCAGGTCAGCACAGAACGCGGCGCTCTGGTGTGAGACGCACAGCACACGGGTGGTGGGGATTCCGTTGGCGTTTTGGGTGACGACCTCGACGACTGTAGCGCCAGCGCTGCGGGGAGTGAGCACACGCGGCGCCGGGCGGGGATGGGCCTTACGCATCGAGGATGGTCTCCGTCTGGGCGTGTGCAAAGACACAGAAGAGGAGGACGAGCCAGAGCGTGGTCATGGCGGGACGAGAGAGCGGCGTGCGGGTCTTCGGCAGCTCGGCAGATAACCCCGGACAAGAAAATAAATAAATTCCAAACAGGCTGGAGGATGGCTGATCGATTGCGATTAACATTCTTTCTCGCTCGCTCCTTCGCGCTCTCGCACGCAAAGCCGAGCAGAATGCCCCCCAAAAAGGCCCCCGCCCAGGAGAAAAAGGTGTTGCTCGGCCGCCCAAGCAACAACCTCAAGATCGGCATCGTCGGTGCGCCCCCTTGACGCCGCCCTCCCCTACCACGCCCAACCCGAGCCGGCCAGGTCTCCCCAACGTCGGCAAGTCTTCCTTCTTCAACGCGCTCTCAAACACAGGTCCGTCCCCTTCTCCCGCCCACGCACCCCGCTCAGCCCGCACAAGACCTTGGAAAGGCCGCCAATTTCCCCTACGCGACCATAAATCCCGAGGAAGCGCGCATCCCTGTCCCAGATGCGCGCTTCGAGTGGCTTTGCGACCTCTACAAGCCGGCCTCCCGCGTCCCCGCGTTTCTCACCTGCATCGATATTGCAGGTTTGACCGCCGTACGCTTTTTATCCCACTCCACTCCACTCCATCTCAGTCCGAATTAGGGCGCATCCACCGGCGCAGGTCTGGGAAATGCCTTCTTGTCACACGTCCGAGCCGTCGACGGCATCTTCCAAGTCGTGCGCGCCTTCGATGATGCTGAAGTCATCCACGTCGAGGGCGACGTCAACCCCATACGGGACATGGAAATCATCCAGACAGAACTTCGGCTCAAGGACATAGAATGGGTCGAGAAACAACTAGACGGTCTTAAGAGGGGCGGACGCGCTCTGGGAAACAACAGCTTGGCTGACAGGGCCAAAAAAGAAGAGATCGTATGTCTCCTCTCTCATTTGTTTCCTTCGTTCCCATGCTAACTAGTCCCACCAGGCTACAGTTGAAAAGGTATTGAAGACTCTGACCGTCGACAACAAGGACGTGCGCAAGGGGGACTGGACGAATAAAGAGGTCAGAACTGCATGTTGTCTCGCCTTGCTTTCTTCTGTCTTTGATGAAAAAGAGCTCCGTGCTCGAATAACCCAGCTCATTGAGGCGGGAGTAACGCCCCTCATCTCTATGAAATAACATCCCTTCTGAGATTTTCCATCGTTGATGGATCATTCCCCTTGATCCGACTTATGCTGACCCCGTTTCAGGTAATTGTCTGTTCTATATACCCCGCTCCCGATCAAAAAACTTACACTCGACGGGGTGGAAGCGATGCTTCACATGTACTATGAAATCAATCTCACACTTATTTCGCCAAACTCACTGTTGCTCAGAACTGATCGCAACTGTTAGATCGAAGCCGTCAATGGCCTTTCCCTCTTGACAGCGAAACCCGTCACTTACCTCGTCAACTTGAGTGAAGCAGATTATACTCGCAAGAAGAACAAGTGGTGTGTTACGGATACTGGTTTGCTGACATCTAACCATATCTTTACAGGCTTCCTAAGATCAAGGCGTGGATTGATACCAACAATCCTGGTGACCCTTTGATACCGTTCTCCGTTTCGCTGGAGGAACGTCTGTCTACGCTCAGTGATGAAGAGAAAGCAGCAGCCCAGAAGGATGGTGCTCAGGGTGCCTTGGGTAAGATCACTCAGGCCGGTTATGCATCTCTTGATGTGAGCGAGCCCTTGCATCCGCTTATCGAACCGTATTCACTCTGGATGTTTGCAGCTCATCCGGTACTTTACTTGTGGGCCTGATGAGGTTAGGGCTTGGACAATCAGACGGGGCGCAAAGGCACCTCAGGCCGCCGGTGTCATTCAGTATGTTTCTTGTACTGGTGTCACCTTTTGTCACCGCTAAACTGCGTGTCCAGCTCGGATTTCGAGAACAAATTTGTTTGTGGTGAAATCATGTCCTACGATGACCTCAAAGAGCATGGCAGCGAAGCCGCTGTCAAGGCTGCGGGGAAGCTTCGACAACAGGGCAAACCTTATGAGAGTAAGTTTCGTTCATACAATGCTCCATTCTTTGGTCTGACGCCAATCAAAGTGGTTGATGGGGATATCGCCTATTGGAAGTCTGGTGCATGACAAATTATTAGCAGAAAAGACAGTGTATTAAGTGAATGTTTGGTATGCTAGAAATGCTTTCGTGTAATCCGCGATCATAAGGGGTCGATATCATAGGAAGTTTCAATCATAGATCGTGTTAATTCGGTAAAGCAATGGCTAATTGTGGGCACCGTTGGACTCTTAGTGGTGTACAAGCAACTAGAACCTGGCTAGTCCTTGGTTTCATCTTGTTCGCTCAAAACATCCTCGGCCCCGCCCACACTGCCATTGACTTGAGTGGTTGGATCGAATGGATCATAAACGATCGACTCTAGATAGGCTAGAGCAGCCTGCAGGGGTGTCTAGTAGGGTGCGTAACGGTTGCCGTTGACGAAATCACTGCGCACCCTCCCAACTTGGCTCAGTTCCTCCTCGCCATCTCCGCCGAGCGTCTCAAAATGACCGTCCGAAACGACATCGCCGTCCGTCTCGTCCTCTTCTGACATGTTTGGGTCTGGGTGCAGGGAGGCGCAGATGGACATGGCTTCAAAGATGGGCTCGACTGTGTGACGGGGATCAGCGGCGCGGGGACAGGAGCGAGCGGCGCGGACGCACGTGACTCGGGGTTTGGGGGCACGATCGTGAGCTCGCGCATGTCTGTCACGTCTTCGGACGCCTCGTCGGGCGGACAGCTGGGGTCCGTCTCGTCGAGCTGGCAGTATATGGATGGCCTGCCACCTTCCGCGCGCGATATGGCGTGGAGGGTGATCGCGGGGTATGTGACCTGGAATCCACGACCGGTGGACGACATGAATACAAGGGCGCTGGACGGGATCGTGAATCGATGGATGGATGAGCGGAATGGCGAGCGCGTACCTCTCGATGAC
This sequence comes from Tylopilus vinaceipallidus, assembly GCA_038089215.1. NCBI lineage: Eukaryota > Fungi > Basidiomycota > Agaricomycetes > Boletales > Boletaceae > Tylopilus > Tylopilus vinaceipallidus. Next base: position 32,546 of record JBBPKK010000232.1, read on the forward strand.
GTAGAGCGCGCCGTTGGCACTGTCCTCTGCGGTGAACCCGTCGAGAGGCGGCTCGAACGTCACGGAGACACTTTCTTCCTTGTAGCGAAGGACGGGGCGTATATCGTTGAAAGACGACGGCGTTGATGCGACGGTATTTGTGTGCTCCTCTGCGGATACGAAGTCGGGGAGGGACGTGATGATGAGCGTGGACATCGTCTTGGGCCAGCCCTTCCGATTAGTTTTTTTTTTCGGTGATAAACTCTTGGCAAGTTGAAAATAATTGATTGCTTGTTCGTCGTCGTGTACAACGAGCTGATGTGCCGTGCTGAACAGAGCCGCCAGCACAGCCGAGGGAGTATTTATAACTCCTCGGATTCCAAGCCGCCTTTCAGTTCCACCTCCCACCCACAATGTCCGTCGCCCACGAACCCCAAACCGCCGCTCTCCTGGGGCATGTCGCCAGCCAAATGCAAATCGACGTGGCCTTTCTGGAATCGCAAAACTATCTGTCCCCACAGGATGCGGCCACTATGAGAGAGATCATCGGGCGTCTGCCTGTGCAAGTCCAAACCAGTGTCACCACTGCGACACAGATCCGGGTAATAGCCCCAGCAGTTGGCGGACGTGCTGTCCGACCAGCTCCAAGACCGGTCCCGGTGGCCCCCTCCAACAGTGCAACCGTATATGCCCGTGCCGTATGGGCCTACAACGAGGACGGTGCTGTACGGAACATGATTCATTAGGCTATCGTACAGCTGCAATTGACCACCCTTTATGCCAGGAAGCAAACGATCTGTCCTTTGCGGTAGGCGAGATGATCGAAGTCGTTTCGGAGAAGAACGAGGACTGGTGGCTCGGCAGGGTCCGCGGGAAGGAGGGGCTGTTCCCCTCCAACCACGTCGAGAGGGTAAATGGGGCGGCGGCGGCGCCAACCCAAGCGGTGACCGCGGCCCGGCCATACCGTCCGTTTGGGGGTGCGCTCCACGGGACGGACACGCCACCGCCGAATGGGGCTGGCGTGAACTCGGTCGGGTTGCAGCAGGCGTCGGGCCAGGCGGAGAAGAAGAGCAAGTACGGTGCGCTGGGCAACACGGTAATTGGCGAGAGCACTCTGTTGTTATTTCCGCTGATCACACGTGCAGATGGCCCATTCTGCTGCGGGCGGTGTCGGGTTTGGTGCTGGTACGTCGTCCGTCGCGAGCAACAAGACGATGAGGCTGAAATGGGCGGGCAGGTGCTGCGATCGGGGGTGGCCTGGTGAGGGCCATCTTTTGAGTAGATACCATGATGACGTAATTTATATAAATCACGTGATTTGGAAACCAAGGGGACTGAACTGCGCATCGCTGCTGCTGCTGGCTGCGCTGCCCCGCATAGCCGACGAGCACATAGTAATACATACTACTATCGCCTACACAACCCTTGCCTCTCCCCGTCACTTATCCCCATGTCGCTCTTGGAATCCCTGCAGGATGGACTGGATCGCATTCTACCCAAGAGGAAGAAGGATGGAATAGTGTCCAAGTCCATGTCGGGGGGCATAGCAAGTATCAGATACCACGATGATGTGAGCTCCCCTCCTGTCTTCTTTCTCGGCCTTGTCTCGTTCTGGGTGCGCTTGCCGCGTTGCAGTCTGGTTGGGCGTCGCAATGCATCTTAATCTCGACGTCCTTTCCAACATTCGTTTACGTAATTCCCTCTTCTCTTCTGCACCTGCAGATGCTTGTATGGACCAGTCTGGCACGCTGGTCTTGCTCCTCTTCGTACCCCTGCTATGGGTCGTATGGCTCGCGGTCGCTTTGTTTCCCATCTTCGTACTCCTTTACTGACGCGACTCTAGATGATAATATCCAAGCCCGCCATTATCTTCCACACCTCCCAGGCCTTCTTCAACTTTCTCGCTATGGCTTGTTTTGCCAGCGTGGCCAGCTTCCAAGCAAAATGGGGCGTCGGGCCCTGTGCGTGCTCCCTCGCTCTCTTTTCCGCGCGTCCCATGTGGCTGACTTTCTGCAGCTGGCCTCACTGGGTTTGCTCTATTCGTATCCGTGTCTGGCATTTTCCTCTCTGTCTTCCTGCTGTTCGTCCCAGTAGCTTACGAAAAGTACGATAAATTCACCCGCCTTGCACGAGCCCTCCAGGAGGTCCGCGTCGGCTTCGTTCTCACGGGTGTAGGCTGCACTTTCAGTCTTCTCATCGCGTGCGTTGCCTTACTCCGCCTTCGTATCGCCGTTTCTCACATGACGTTACCCGCTTGTTTCACCTCCAGTTTCATTACGACCATTTCTGCATGGACAGAGGCCGGTTGCAAGAATGCCAGCGACGATCCCCACGCGTCCCTTGGCCAAGACTACATTGATGGATTGCCCTCATGGTGTAGCACAAAGAAGGCAGGGTGCATATTCTTCTGGCTGACCTTTGGTAATGTATCACTTGCCATGGTCTCGACCTTGCACTCATATCATCCAGGCTTCTGGGCCGCGTCGCTTGTCCTCCTTATCATAGACTGGCGCTCGGGCAACCTGACGACGCGCTCTTTAGACCCACCGTTTACCCGCCCGGATATCGAGGAGGGCGAGGAGGAGGCACCCGAGACGACCACGTACCAGCCTGTTGGGTCTGTGCCACCACCTTCCGCCCAAGCCGACAACACTCCCCCAGCTCCCGCGCCTGCGACTTCGGCACCCCGACAATCCACCTACGATGACCCTGGTGCTGCCAGCTCACCGTTTGCCGACGCCAACCGCTGGTCTGCGGCGGACACGTCCACGACTGCGCCAAGCTCAACTGCTTATTCAGGCAGTGCACCGAGCGGTGGGTATGCAACGCCTTCCGCAGCGGTGTCGCGTCCGTCCTTGGACGCATATGGCGCGTTCTCGGACCCTGCGCCGTCAGGGTTTGGTGGCGTGCCGAGTTCGTTTGCCCCCCCGACCGCCGGAGACCCCAGTTCGCCACGGATCAGTCGGACCATGCAGTATGCAGACCCGTACGCGGCCGTGCGCGCATCGCTGGCTGCGAGTGGACACGCGCCACCACCGAGTTACGAATCATATTCGTACCGATGAGGTTGTGTTTTGTTGAACGACTTCTTTTTTACGCGCTGATCCCACCTTCACCTGCTTTTACACTTGACGATCAAGATAATTAAGGACACTTGTTGTGGACGACATTTCACGTGCGGAGCCCCATAATTTTATTGCCCAGATGTATCTTAGAGAGCGTGTGAGCGAATGTTGATTGTTGGTTGATGTTTATCGAGACCGACGTTGAGTTGTCCTCCACTTCATGGCTCAGTCCACCGGGCTCCTCTCGCACCTATTTACCTTTGTCTCGAGGGAATTCGACTCCTTCCTCGCCAATGCCACAGTCTGTCCGTCTTCTCCCCACCCCCCCCATGCTGATCACAACGTTCCCAGGCAAGCCAACCCGTGTCGAACGCGCGCGCCAAAGGCTCGCGGGGAAGGCGGGGGCGGGACTCGGAGAGGCATATGAGTGAGGATGAGGCGGGGTACAAGCTGAGGACCCACCGCCGCCAACGCAAGCCTCACCGTCCCAAGCCGCGCTCCAGATCAACCGATGCTTCCAGGAAACACCCTCACGGCCATGCACAGCCAACTTTCATCGACGACGACCGAGGTAGGCCTCTTTTCCGCCTTCCAGGTCGTTGTTGAGCCCGTGTGTCCAGGGCTCTCGCTGAGTGACCGTGAGCGCTCAAGGTCCTCTCCGCCTCGACCGCCGCCCGCGTTCCCTGTGCCTCAACTGCCGAGGCTGAGAAAGCAGCCGTCCATGACCATGCCTGGCTCTCTCTTCCCTCGCTCTCCTTCACTCTTGCCGGATCAATTGCATGGTTATCATTCCATGCAGGCGCTTTCTGATGTTTCTGTCCCACCATCCCATCCTCCCCGCGGCAGTGACCAGGGCAAAGCGGAAGCTGAACCATTGTGGGCGCCTACCGTTCCATGCACGGAGGCTGCCGACCACAACCAGTCTTCCCTCGATGAGTATGTCTCTCCTTGGCGCACTCGTTCAGTAGCTTCAGTCAAGGACGCGGTAAACCGATTCAACGCAACGGACGGCGCCGAGGCAGATTTTTCTCTGATGCTTCCCAGCCCCCATGCATCTCCGATGAAGCCTGCCTCCAAGACTCACGCAGACGAAGCATCACTGTCCTGCCCGACTACCGACTCTGCGCCCGCGCTCTCGAGCTCCGGGAAGGGCAAGGAACGAGCGCGAGATGATGACGATTTGGATTTTATTGTCTGTCAGCGCTCAGAGCAGGATGGTGTATCGACCAAGCAACGCGAGTTGGACGCTGCTAGGGAGGAACAGCGTGAGCACGAGAGACGCTCAAGCGGGGACCGGAGCAGACGGGCGTCGGATGAGCGCGAGCGAGATAGACGGCAGATCAGAGCCCTCGAAGAGGAGGTCAGACGGCTGAAGGAAGAGGTGCGGATATTTCCTTGTAATTTTTTCCTCGACCTGTCGGACTCAATGTCTGTATAGCTCTCCCGAAGCCAGGTCCGATCCTCCCCCTCTCCTTCGCTGGCACCACCGCCGCCGCCGCCCCCTCCCCCGCCACCTCCCCGGCCGTTGCGCATTGGCACCGCGCCCTGTGCTCCCACGGCCATGTTTGCAGCTGCCCGCG